>CAUYRH010125299.1:0-25233 GCA_963574655.1 Perodicticus potto | reverse complement strand
TACCTACTTGGGAGGCTGAGGCAAGAGAATCGCTTAAGCCCAAGAGTTTGAGGTTGTTGTGAGCTGTGACGCTACGGCACTCTACCAAGGGCAACATAATGAGACTGTCTCCCAAAAAAAGAAAAGAAAATTAGGTCAACTTAAGCAGGTGGTCGATGTAGGGAGGTGGTCAGCTATGGAGGTTCTACTGTATATCTTCTAATGCACCATATCCTTACTTCACAACATCGTGACCACCCTCTGCCTTCTCCAGGCCTGACAAGTAACTGCGTAGTCAGGAGTCATGACCGCTTCAAGATGGAGAAGCGCAACTATATACTGCTATCTCGCCATGACGGAGTAAATATTATTGTTCTGTTTGAAAGCTTTACCAGAATGAAAGGGGACTCCATTAAAAATCAATGAAACTACAAAGACATTAGGGTTGGGTGAAGTCTGGTCAAGTAATCAAAGGTTCACCCCTTTGATCTTTATCAATGACAAACCTACTGCTTCTCCAGGCCTCTCTGTCCCCAGTGTCCAACACACACACACACACACTCAGCCAGCTCAGGTCAGCCCGGCCTAGGAGCAAGTCCAGCCACATTCCACGGGACCCAGCACAACTTCTGTAGGGATGATAATAAAAGGACAATGATGGAGGTGTGAATACCTTAGCCCCAGCCTTTCTCATGTGATCACACCTTTCAACATCAAGAGCCCACAGGAGACCCTCTAAGGTCAAATTAGGAAAGTCATAGAAATCGTTTTCCCAGGAAGAGTTTAAGTAGGAGATGTGCCCCTGCGGAAGTCGGTGAGAGCCGAGCTGATTCCCAGCCCTTCTGGTCTCAAGTCCTGTGGCCGTGGACAAACTGCGTCTGCTTCATTGAGCCTCCATCTCCTCTGACCTTTGTATCAGTCATAGTAACAGATGTTCCAGGACAACATTTCCTAGCATGCATGAAGGAACTGGCATTGTGCTTGGTAAATTATAAGAACGCAATAAATATTTGTTAAATAGAATTAATTCAAGATGCATAACAGCATGTATATTACACACACGATTATACACATTCAGACACATTTGCATTGTACAGACTATTTCAGGAAACTATTCTGCTGAGAAGGACTAGATAAGGTTCTGGAGTCAGATGGAAATGTGGTTTCCCCTCTGCCTTTTTTATACTGTTTGAATGTTACAATGTGCATATATTCCTTTCTCCATTAAAAATATGTATAATGTGTGTTGTTATTTGTTTCCTAGGTGGCTTTTGGAAGAGCAGACTTTGCTCCCCCTAGGCTGGTTCTTTGACCCCCTTTTGCCTCACATAGTAAAAGGTGACGCTTGTGTGACGAGCCCTCGTAACCCTGCCTAGTCTGCAACCGTTAGACTGTGGCCTTCCCTGCCCCTAGACCATCAGCTGGAGCACTCAGGCACTCATTGGCCCTCCCAGAGGGCTGCAGGCAGGCTTCCCGCCCCCTCCCTCCTTCCCCACCCCAGCCTGGCCCACCGGCAATGTCCAGCCTGAGTTCCTCCCAGCCACTCAGCCACTGCCAGAAGTTGGTCTGCCCCAGCCCTCACTGCAGCTGACTTGGCTCCCACCCCAACCCTAATAATTTCTGGAATCCAGACTGATAGTCTTGTATCTCCTGGGACCCTCCTCCAAAATAATGTCCCCAGGCAGCCCCAGCAGACTGGTGGTACCAGTGACATTAATAATTCAGATGTTACTGCTCAGAGCCCTCACCTGCTGATGAAGGAATTGGACCTTCCCCAAAGTCTCCCGGAGGTTCTCTTGAGATATCGCACAAACCCTAGGGTCTGTGCTAGCCTCATGACACCTGTGGCTTGTAAACGTCTAGAGGAGGCTCTTCCCAGCTGCCCTTCTCCCAGAGAGAATGGTGCTTCCTTCCAGGGTTCCCAGAGCACCACACTCCACACTTGCTGAATTCCTTCTTAGTCCCCAGCCCAGCCCCCCATCATCCTGTGTTCCATGCATAGCTGGGGAAGGGCCTTTCTCTCCTACACCTATACCTTATGTAACCTGTGGGCTCCAAGAAAGCCCTGTTTAGAACCCAAATCTCCTAAAGGGCTTTCTAAAAACTGCATCTATGGCCTCTGCATTGGACCTCGCTACTCAGAAGACTAAGACTTAAACCTTGGATTTGGACCAAGAAATAGCAGTGCGGTTTAGATCAACCTCTTCCTCCCACGCGCTTTAGCCCTTCTCCCGTCTCTGACTCCTACAAACAAAATTTCCTTAACAGCTCTCTTCATCACGCGTGAACCTGGGGAACCAGTGCTCAGTAGCTCAGGGGGCCTGGACGTGCCTTTCAGGTTCTGTTGGGCTCAGCTAGATCTACCGATAGGGACAGGGGTCTGGCAGATCCTGAGCAGGATGGCTTACAGGCAACATGTCATTTCACTCCCTTCTGCAAGTTTGTTAACACTATCCCTACGTATAGAAAAAGAAACTGACACAGAGAAATTTGGGGATAAACCCAAGGTCACTAGGGCAGAAAGTACAGTACCGAGACTCAAATCCAGTTTCCTCCTCTGATCCAAAGCCCATGCCCTTCCCTATCCATCCTGAGGGCTTCGCCTCATCCCCCATCTGTGTCCTGAAGCCAGGCTGGAACTGGGGTGGCAGGGAACAAGAAAACTCCGGTCAGGCAGGGAGGGTGGGTTTCCGCCAATCCGATGTATCAGTTCTGATTGGCACGCAGAATTGTCCTTGCAATGGTGGGACATAAAAGAAAGCACAATTCTTAAACTGATCTTGAGAAATTCAAAATAGCCCCTTTCCCTAAAGACCGAGTTAGCCTTTGGATTTTAAGACGCCGAGGGGCCCCAGAAGAGAGGCAGTTTCCCCTTTATGGGGCGTGAGTGAGACCTTGATGTGCAAAGTTTATTTCAGTCGAGGAAAGAAAAGGAAAGAGGGAAGTGTGAGAGGGCCCTGTGAAACCTAATAAGGCTGGATCGCTCTGTGTGGAGAGAGTAGCTTGGACTCTTGCCACCGCCTGCAGCACCAGGCAGGCGTGCCGTACAGCAGCTTCTGTTGGTGTAAGAACGTGGAAGCAGAAATAACCACTCTCCACCCTAGGACTCCAGTTAGAGGGAGCACCAGGGTGCCAGCCGGGCGGGCCTTACAGCAAGGCTCAGCTCTAATTCATCCACCCATCAAATTGAGGCCCCTGGGCCTTTTCATGTCAGGAATCACAGTACCATAATAATATCATTAGGCAGGACGCGCTCACCCTCACTTTAAATATTGAAAAAACAGAGCTTTGAAAAGAGAAAATGTAACTAGTCGTGTAACTAATAAATATCAACATTGTCAACCTGTTCTTTCCGGCTTTAAATCCAGCATCTCCCCAGCACCCAGGGCCCTGCCCTGAGGAGATCTCTTTCTAGCGGGGGCTCAGACCCATGAATGCACAGGTGTCTTACTGTCTGATGTGTGGAACGATAAAGCAGAGTGGTTCAGAGCATAAACTCTGAACTTGGACAGACCTACAGGCAGCTCTGTAGCCCACCAGCGTTATGGTGTTACAAATAACATCCTCTGAGTTTCCCGTCTGTAACATGGGGATATTAAGTTCAACCTCATAGGGGTAGGTGAGGACGAAAGCTGTGAAATCACTTAGCCCAGGGCCTGGCATGTAGAACAGCTCAGTAAGTGGGAGCCACCGTGTCATAGCACAGGCATGTAGAGTCATGTATAAGACACATGAGACCCAAAGCCACGCCCAGCAGTGAGCACTTCTGTGCAGTTGGAGTCCCAGTGGAAGGACATCCCCTCTCCAGGGGTCAGTGGGGGATAGAAACCCCTGAGGTATCACTCTTCCTATCTCCCTCCTTTCAGCTGGGAAGAAGAAGGTAGCTACAGGAGTCTAAACAGGGGTCCCGGGCTGAGCAGCAGGAAGGATGGAGTGAGGTTCCCCAACCTAGAAGCCCCTCCCGATGTGCTTCCGCAGGTGTGTTGTAGTCACACCCTCCATTCCAGTGTGTGGCCTTGGGAAGGAACTTCACCTCTCGGAAACTTACGTTCCTCGTCTTTGAACTGTGTAGCGTAATGTCTATCCCTTATTAAAATAAATCACGTGTACAAAGCACCGAGCAGGATGTGTGACACACAGAAAGTTCTGGTGAGATAGGTGTGTCAACTACCCCACTGCCTGTCCTCTGACCTCCCCATCTCCAGAGTCCTCTCAGCCCAGGTGAGGATGTGCACGCACACAGACACACACACACATAGTAGAATCAAGCATAAAATGATTTCAGCAGATTTGGGGGTTCTGCAAAGCTCTGCAGAATCTTTATATTGTCCCCTGTCCCCGATCCAAGCCCTACCCCTGTCTCCCAAAAGAAAAGTCTTCCTCGTGGCCCTAGACACCATCCAGTTTAGATAGCTCTGGAAAATGTCTCCACCTTGGCCATTTAAAGCACTTCCTATGCAAGTTTCCTTTCTAATCCCTGGGAGAGTCTGGGTTCCATAGAGGCCATGCACTGGCCAGAGCCTGAGTAGGGTCAGGGGTCCGGAAGAGAGTTCCAGGTGTCAGTTAAAGGGAGTGACGGGAGGCAACTTAATCAGCCAAGAACCATCCAGAAGCCTGGATAATAGCCTTCCCATGCTCATCTAGCATCAGCCGATGTGGGGGTTAAAGGTGCTATCAAGAATGGGCTCGCATTGGCCCAGCATATTCCCACCTGCTTCCCTGCCTTTGAGACAGTCATTGTATTCCCTGTCTCACAGACAAAGGCACTACGTTTGTAAGTGAAATCACTCACCCCTGACCACACAAATAGTGAGAAACACAGCATCGTGGACATAATCTTCTGATTCCTAATCTAGGGCTCTTGTTACAAAAAAATAACGATAATAATATCACAGGGACTGGCACAAGTTAAAAGCTAAATAAAATATAGATAAGACCTGTAAACTATCATATTTACTGTTGACACTAACCTAGGGAAGAAAGTATCACCATCTCCATTTGTGGATGAGGAAACTGAGGCACAGAAGGAAGGATAGGGGTCAGGAAACCAGTCCTTGGCCTGTTTTTATAAATAAAGTTTTATTGACACAAAACAATGCTCATTCATTCACCTGTTCTCTGGTTTTGCACTTCAATTGCAGAGGTAAGTAGTTGTAGCAGAGAATGCAGGGCCCAAACCCACTCAGATTTTGGAGAGAGCATCTTTATAGAGATAAGTAAGTTAAATGAGGCCATAAAGGTGGGCCCTAATATAATCTGACTGGTGTCTGTATAGAAAGGGGGCATTTGGACACAGACAACGTGAAGACACAGGAGAGAGGCCTCAGAAGGAAGCAACCCCACCACCTTGACCTTGGACTTCTGGCCTTCAGAACTGTTAGGAAATAAATTTCTGTTGTTTAAGCTGCTGAGTCTGTGGTACGTGGTTACAGCAGCCCTAGCAAACTAGCACCATTACCTACTCAATACTAGACACAAGTCCAGAGGTTAGGGAAAGAGAGCAGGGCCTGGCACATTGGCATTCAACAAACATTAGGTATTTATTAATATCATTATCTAACCATTTTGATATTTATTAATATCATTATCTAACTTGTTTTGAGACACTGAATCCTCACAAAATACCTATAAGCTGAGGACTCTCTTATTTCCCATGTTACGGATGAGGCATTTGAGCCCCACGCAAGATCACACAGCTAAGAAGGAAGGAACGAAACCCAAGCCGGCTTCCAGGAGGGCTGGGTACACCGCTCAGTGAATGAATGTCTCAGAGAGAACTGTTAGAGGCCACTGGTCATTGAGTCTTGACTGGCTTGATGAAGGCCTGCCATGCGAGGACCAACCAGTAGATGGCACCATGCAATGTGCCCTGCCCTTGAGCTGCCGCCATCAACACCCAGCCACAAGCTGTCCATGCTGGTTTGGGTGACATAAACCCCACTGGACTTTTCATTACTAGCTCACCTGGGAAGGCTCTGGGTGCTTCTGCGTGTCCTCCTCACCCATTGCCCATTGCCTGACTCTGTCCCCTCTCTAGCTCCACGTAGCACTCAGGCTGCCAGAGGACCCGTGAGGGATCACCCACCCACCGCCAGGCCCAGAGAGGACCCCTGAACACACCGTTTCCTACTCCCTGACTTCCCATGGGGCCCTTTATGGTAACCAGGAAACCCCACTGCACTCTGAGGACGGGAGTCGGGGCGTGAAGCATTTCATCCTCTGACAAATATTTGATGAGTACCTCCTACACTGGAGATAGAACCGTGAACCAGGCAGGTGTGGCTCCCACCCTTCTAGAGCTCACAAGCTAACGGAGCAGAGAGGAGTGAAGGAGATTAAATAAGTGATCGCAGATGTGATGAGTCTCACCAAAGAGGAAGCTTCAAGAGCAAGTGAGTTTAAAGCGGAGGACTTAACCTAGTGTGGGGGACGGGGAGCAATGAGGAAAGACGTCTCTAAAGAAATGTCATTTAAGCGGGAAGGAGCAAAGATTGGCTAGTGAAGGGAGAGGGGAACCTGCAGAGTGGGCAGCCTCCTTCCCCTCTCTGGGCCTCTCCCTCCCCACTCACACAATATGTGGGTGATCTGGGTCCTACAACAAGCTGCAAAACCCTAGGGCATCTTTGACATCTAATTCATGCAAGGGGAAAATCGTTCCCACCTCTCTTTCATATCTTAGAAAAACACACATCAAGGGCCCAGCATGGTGGCTCCTGCCTGTAATCCTAGCACTGTGGGAGGCAGGTAGATTACTTCAGCTCTTGAGTTCAAGACCAGCCTGAGCAAGAATGAGACCCTGTCTCTACTAAAAATAGAAAAAAAAAATTAGACAGACATGGTGGCACCTGTTGTCCCAGCTACTACCGAGACTGAGGCAAGAGGATCACTTGAGCCCAAGAGTTTGAAGTTGCTGTGAGCTATGACACCAAGGCACTCTACCAAGGGTGACAAAGTGTGACTCTGTCTAAAAAAAAAGAAGAAAAGTACACATCATACCAACCAAAAAGTAAATGGGGGCATCTCTGTCCTTGGGATGGAGTCTTATACAATGCATGTGCCTCTAATTCCCCGGTACGGAGCCTAGCACACAGTGGGACTCGGTGAGAGGGTGTGGGTAGGATTTGATTGAAAGGAAATTAGAACTGAGGTGAAGCGGCTACTGCCACCATTCGACACCTACAAACGCACACACCCCTCCCTGTGCACACATGCGCTCTTCTGCTTCCTCTAGGAAAGGTTTTCTACACGTTTTTCCAATCCCTCTTGGCACCGGCCCCATCCATCTACTTCTTTACCACCTGCTCGTGGACCTAAACCCCTCAGATGTTTAATTTCCCCAAACCCAGTTTCTTCAGTCCCCACTCCCAGACTGAAGCCCTACTCACTCCCCAGATGAGGCACTTTAAAAGCCTGCGAGGTGCGGGCTCAGTGAGGCCTCGTTCCCAGCCAGGGGTGCATTGAGAAGGTACAAGGAGCCCAGAGGTAGCCAGTTTACTTTGAACAGGACCCCTCCTCACATAGGCTAACATGAGACCCAGCAAAGAAGGAACCAGGGCTTCCTCCCACCTCGGTCCTTTTGGTCAATATCTTTTAGAGACTTTGACTCACACGATGTAAGGTCAGAGGCATTAGGAGGCATCAGAAGGCATCTGAGTGGGAATCAAGAGGAAATAAAGTGACTGCTATTGAGCCCCACGCCCTGTGTCCCACACACTGTGAGCACAGCCCTATGGGACGTGGATGAGCATCTCATGGCCACAGATAAGAAGAAGTGACATTTATGGAGCTCAGTGCTGTGCTCATAGTCCTCTCTCATTTTATATTTACTCTTCACCCCAAAGTGCCAGGGAGAGATTATTAACCCCATGTTAGAGATAAACTGAGGCTCAGGAAAGAAAGATGAGGTGCCCAAGGTCCTGAGAAATAACCAATGCCAATCCCGAGGCCCACGCCCTTCAACCAAGGCCACGCCACTCATCCATTTGGGACCTAACACACAATAGATGCTCCAGCCCTGCCCCACCACATGGTTTTCATAATCCTGAAAGATCCAGACTCGTAAGAGTGAAGTGTGAAGAAGGGGGGAAGGGTTCACGCAGCCCTCCCCCATTCCAGGTTCCCATTCGGGCCAAAACCTGCCTGGGCCAGGGAGAAAAATAAATTTCAAATTGGAAATGAGATTGCAGTTTTAAAGGACTAATAGGCCAGCAAATGCTCAGATCCGTCATAAAAGCCTATTCCATCAAGTACATATGAAGGTAATGAATAGAAGAAAAATAAAACTGTCTCGTGGTTATATCTCACCAAGACCAATCTATTCAATATGCCAATCACAAAAGCATGGGGCCCATTATAACAGGAGACGCAAAGCGTTCCAGGCAGAGCAAAGATGAAAGCCCAGCTGTGTGGGCTCAGAAGTGTCCTCCCCTGGCTCGGCACCTGTAGCTCAGTGGTTAGGGCACTGGCCACATTCCCCAGGGCTGGCGGGTTTGAACCCAGCCCCAGCCTCCTAAACAACAATGACAACTACAACCAAAAAAATAGCCGGGTATTGTGATGGGTGCCTGTAGCTTAAGTGACTTGGTAGCTTAAGTGACGCTCTTGGTCTCACTTCAAGAGCAAGTGAGTTTAAAGCAGAGGACTTAACCTAGGGTGGGGAAAGAGAGAGCAATGAGGAAAGACTTCTCTAAAGAAATGTCATTTAAGTGGGTTAAAGTCCTCTGCTCTAAACTCACTTGCTCCGGAAGTGAGTCACTTAAGCCCAAGAGTTTGAGGTTGCTGTGAGCTGTGACGCCACAGCACTCTACACAGGGCAACTTAGTAAGACTCTGCCTCAAAAAAAAGAAAAAGAAGTGACCTCCCTGTGGACAGCAGCAGGATGAACAGACCCCAATGTGGCTGCAGCGGCAAGGGAAGTGGATGTGAGAAAACTGGAGTGGCAGAAGAGGAGGAGTAAGTAGGAACAGGTCGTGAAGGCCCTTGTAGGTCCGGGTGAGGATTCCAGATTTTTTTTTTTTTTTTTTTTTTTTTTTGCAGTTTTTGGCCAGGGCTGGGTTTGAACCTGCCACCACCAGGGTATGGGGCTGGAGCCCTACTCCTTTGAGCCACAGGTGCTGCCCCCTAGATTTTATTCTTTATTTATTCCTTTGCAGGGCTTTAAGGAGGGGATTTGCCTTTATAAAACAGAATTTAATTGTAGTATGAAGTAGAGATTGAAGAAGTAAAAATGCCAATTCAAGAAGCTCAGGAAGAAATACTAATGTTCCTGGGGTGGTTTGATTCGAAAAGAAAGGAAGAAAAAGATTCTACGGTCAGAGATTTTAAGAAGAGAAAGAAATCCAAGAGACAATTGTGGCTCGGACCAGTGGCAGTGAAGACGGGATTGGGGAAGTATGGAAAGGGTTTCAAGCTCCACAGTCACCTATGGTGAAAGGTTCACCATCTATAATTTCTCCAGAGGAAATCCAGGACTTCAGGATGAATCTGTGTCACTTTTGATCCAAAGAAGTGCTTAACTCAGGGGACCCTGGGCAGGCGGCCAGGCCCTGTCCCCTCACTGGGAGCTTTGGCATGTGGAACTGGGAGAGAAGGGAAGTGACTCGGTGACCGGGCACCTGGCACAGGCAAGATCGAGTGATAAACATATAAATATGCAAAGTACAACACACGGTAAGGCTTGCTCAGCAGGGACCAGTGTGCAGTGGCTAAAGCACAGCCCCCATCGCCCCAGACCTGGGTTTCCAGACTTTGCCACTGAGTAGCTGGGCCGCTTTCCCATCTGTCAAGCAGATGTATCATCGGAAGGCCTCTCTCTCCCGATGTGCTCTCACAGGGACCCGGGAAAGTTACGTAAAATACTGGTGAATCACCAAGCATGGTCCCAGTCCTCAGGCAGTGGAGATGAAGAGGCTCAGAAGACACCCTCAGACACCTAAACCACACTCCCAAGTGGGAAAGGAGGGGAATTGGTGATCGATCGGACGTGGGGGTGAGGGAAGGGGCAGCAGCCAGGGCGACGCCCAGATCTCTGCTTCAGCTCACAGGTAGATGTTAAGGTGCAGGAACCTCTTCCGTGTGTACCCGGCCTGACTCAGGCCTGCCAGCCCCACGTGGAGGAGGCCGAGTAACTCGCTGCTCCTCCCTTCCTCGGTGCCAAGAATTTCCCTAGAAGACCTAGCTCCATAAAAATAAAAACAGGAAAAACAAATGTTCAGCAAGCATTTCCCGAATGCCAGCGGGGGACTTCACGTGCACTATGTCACTTAAGCCTTGGACACCTTGGTGAGGGGCCGAGTACTATTATCCCATTTTGCAAGTGAGGAAACTGAGGCTTGGAGAGGGGAAGCAGCTATCTGGCCAAGTCCTGAGGGTGAATAAGTAGCAGATCCCGGTCTGGACCCAGAGCCTGACTAGAGCCTGAGCAGGGCCGTGAGTTGCCGACACCCTGCTGGGAGCCTGGGAGCCACCAGGCGGCTGCACCAGCTGCCGTGTGCCGGGTGGTCTGAGCCAGTTCCGTCAGGTGACTGATTTAGTGGAGAGGTTCAGCCCAGGAACAGCCGGTGTCTGAGTGGATTTGTGACCCCACAACCAGGTGTTCCTGCTGCCTGTTGAAAGCACCTGGATTACGTGCAGCAGGAAGAGGAACAGGCCCTGGGCCATTCGACACCAAACCCAACACCAATCGGCTCTGGCTCTAGGGAAGCTCCTGCTCTCAAATTTGTAATTCCTGACACCCTCGCCCCTCCAAGGGTGGCCGTGGACCAGCAGCATCACTTTGGCCCCACCTGGAGCCCATTACAAACGCAGGGCCCCAGGCCCCACCGGGACCATCGGAGCCACCTCTGCCTTGGAACAAGATCTCCAGGCAGATTTCAGTCCACGTTCGCACCATGGAAAGAACACTGGCCGGCAAACTGGAGATCTCGGTGAGTGACCTGGCCGGCCAGGAGAGGCTCTGCGACCTCGGGCAAGTTCCTTCTCCTCTCTCAGCCTCAGTGCTCTGATCTGTGAAATGAGAGTGCTTGGATGAGAAAAAACAGAGGCCTGGGGCATCAGACACAAAGCTCCACAAATACTGTAGTGAAGTAAGTAAATAATTAACTCCACAAATTTTTACTGAGCACCTACAATGTGCCAGACGTTCTAGGCCCTATTGATAAACAAGTCCCTGCTCAAACAGAATCTGTATTCATTACCCCTCTAGCTGATGAAATGGAGTTAAAACCCCACCTCTACATCTAATGTCCGATCACAGGAGTACAAAGGCTGATCCCCTTACTCCAGCTCAGACCAACAGAAGGACCATCCAAGCTCCAGCAGGCTGTGCAGAGCCAGTCAAGGTCCCAACTGTGACCACATCACAGCTCAACGTCCCCCAGGCCCCTCCTGCCTGCTCCTCTCCACCCACAGGCATTGGTCCTGCATACACAGCCCATGGGCCCATCTCCATCTCAGTGTCAGGCTTCCCGTGCACAACCCGGTCTGTGAGTTTCCCATCTATAAAATGGGGACAGGCGCAGCACCACTGCTGTGGCTTTTGTGTATACAAAATGAGTTGACGCAAAAAAGGCTTAAAATGCCTGGGATGTGGGGAATGCTCTAAACCTATTTGCTGTGATTGTCATTGATAATATCTCATGTAATCCCCTTAAGGAAGGAATCCCATTGTCCCTGCTCTAAAGGGGGCAGCCGGTGCAAGGACACGGGAGCAGGCAGGTGTGATCAGAGAGCCAAGTAAGTCAGGCCTGCTGGCAGGGGAGGACATGGGGGCAGGAGCAGAGTGTGCACCTGTCGCAGGACACGGAAAAGAGTCTGGCCTTTAGCCTACATCCGGGGAGGCTCCTGAAGTGTTCTCAGCGGGAATGACATGCTCCCCTCTCAGAGCGGCCTGGCCCAAGGCTGGACTGGGTTAGCGTCCACTCCTCCTCCTCCCTCTGGGCAGCTCACCAGGGCAGCACAGACCCAGGCCCGCTCTAGCTCAGGCTCCCCAAAACTCTTCAAGATAATCAATCGTTTCTACTTCTGCCAATCATTCCTCCAGGACCTGTTTTCAAGTCTCTCCCACATTTATGTCCCCTCTCCTGGATATCCAGTTCGTCTCTTAAGGTGAACCAGACTGGGCTGGCCACTGCCCTGGTGAGGACAGGCCAGCTCCAGGCAGAGCAGGACCACCCTGTGCACAGCCCCCCTGCCTCTGGAGATGCACCCCGAAGTTGCAGTCCCTTTCTGTGAACCCCGAGTGAATAAATGACTGAATGGTGAGTGGTTCCACATAACAGGACCCCAGTGCCCAAGAAGTCCATGGAGTCCGTAGGCAATGCTATTCAAAATATGAACTTCGTTATGGTGGCACCTCCCAAAGGGGTTTCCAGGATGCCACTGTAGCAGACAGATGACACCAGCACTAAGGCAAGAATCCCAGACTGGGACCGGAGGAGCCCGTGGCCCCAGCTCCAGCTCTGCTGTGCAGTCCTGCAGCACTTGACCTCTCTGAGCTTCATGTGGTCATTTACTGATCATTTCCAGGCTCCCCCATAGCTCTTGCATTCACTCAGGGTTCACAGAGCCACCCCACACGACTCTGCTGCCTGTGTCCACAACAGATGTCTGTGGAGTAATGAAGGTGGTCGGACTGGCCCAGAATGCTATTTGGAGTAGCTAAGGCATGCAGGTGGGGAAAAAGGGAATTTGCAATCCCTCTTTCTCAGGCCTACTTCAATACTTATGATTGTTTTACCCCTCTTTCCCCCATATCTATCTATATCTCTCTCTTCTCTCTCCTCTCTCTTCTCTCTTTCCTCTCTCGCCCTTTCTCCCCCTCTCTTTCCCTCTCTCTCTTTCTCTCTCTCTCCCTCTTTTCCCTCCTCCTTAATGCTGCTCTGCAGCTTCCCCCCCAATAAAGACCTTTCATACAAAAAGTAATAATAATAATTATGATTGTTTTAAAATGCTACAAATACAAATGTTCTTTGCCCTAGCAATTCCACCCCTAAATTTCTTCTACAGTTAAACCAAATGTATCATAAAATTATTCATCACGACACTGTTTACAATGGTAAAACACCAGGAAAGGACTATGAATGAGGAATTGGGGAAATACATTCCGATGATGAAATATAATATTATGACACTATGAAAGAAAAAGAAGATAAGTTCACTATGTGCTATTATTGAAAAAACCCAAAATATACTTCTAAGTGAAAAAGGAAAATGCAGGATGAAACAGTAGCATACCATGCCCTTTGTGTTAAGAAAAGGGCGGGTGGAAGGACAGTCCTCTACGTGTACCTTGTACTTCTACGTACATGAAACATCCCTAAGCAGAAATCCGGGAAATGAGCAACAGTGGTTACTTGCTGGAGTGCTGATGGGCAGTATGAATTAGCAGACAGGAAAACAGGGAGGGTGGGAAACTTTCACCTTTTATTTTTCTAAACTTTTTGATGTTTAAATGTACCACCTAGCCAAAAAGTGAGAGGAGGAATCCCATTCAGTAGGGGTTAATGCTAACTCTGTTTCCATCTGAATAGCTCTGCTATCATCTCAGGCAAATTCTCTTCTTCCATAAGATCAATGTACAGATGTGCAGAAAGATTGCCACCTCTTTTTTTTCTTTTTTTTTTTTTTTTTTTTTTTGCAGGTTTTGGCCGGGACTGGGTTTGAACCTGTCACCTCCGGCATATGGGGCCAGTGCCCTACTCCTTTGAGTCACAGGCGCCACCCTGCCACAATAAGGAAACTTATTTGGTTATTTTGGTTAAACTTATTTCCTTTTTACAATAAGGAAAAAGCAAAAATAAAGCTTAGCAAAAATAAATGACTTGTCCAAGAACGCATTGGCAGAAAATCAATTAAATGTTTGTAGCTTAAAAATAACAGAAAACTTAATTTAAATACAGGAATTTTTAACTTACATAGTGGGAAGTCTCAAGATAAAGAGAAATTCTACATTTGGTCTATCAGGACAGGGGGATGCCATCGAAGGCTCAGGCAACTGCCACACCTGTGCCTTGCCTTCCCAGCCCAAGTTCATGTCTCTCCTCATGGCCACAAAATGGATGCAATGCAGGGGGTTATATATCATCCAAGACAGAGGACTCTTTCTCTCCTGTGAATCTCTCTGATCAGCAAGGAAATCCTTTTGCAGAAGCCCCATAGTGAGTTTGCTCCAGGTCTTATTGACCCTCTGGTTCACATTTCCCTACCCAAACCAAAAGCTGACAAAGCACTTGAGACCATCATCATCCATGGCTTAAACCAACATGACTCATCCTCCTGGGAGTGAGGACAGAGCCATCTCCCCTAAGCACCTGACACCCCCAAACTGAAGTGTCATTAGCAAGGGAGGCATAAGGAATGTCTGTTATATACTCGGCCATGTCTGTCCTGGTAGTAAATGATGTTATCTCAACACGAAGCTGGTTAACCGAATCATTAATGACACTTACTATCCACTAAACCTTTGCCGAGTATCTGCTATGTGCAAGGCAATTTATCAGGTGCCCCGAACTCAGAAACTAAAGGCATAGTTCTTCCCAGCCTAGTGAAGAATACAGAGAAATAATAAAAAATAAATAATCAAATCCCAGCACGGCCAGAATCATGAGGAAAGGAGGCACAGGGGACCATGGGAGGGAGAAGAGGCGACTGACCAGTCCAGAAGTTAAGGACAGATGTTCTGGGGAAAGGAACTCTTGAGCTGCGACCTAAAGGAAGAGGCGTAACCCAGGTGGAGACGGTCAGGAGGGGGAGACCAGGCAGAGCAAACTTGTGCAAAAGCCTGGAGAAGGGAAGCAAAATGGCACCTTTGGGAACAACGGGGGCAAGTGTGGGTGGAGCATGAAGTGTTTGTGGGGATCAGGAACAGGGGGAGATGCCGATCCTGAAGAGCCTGGCAAGTCGAACGTTGTTCCAAGAAGGTGGGGAAAACCAGACTATCCTACACTGGTGAGTGACACCATCATATTCACATTTTAGAAAGAGAAAATGAGAAGAAAGACAAGAAAGAGAAAGAAAGAAGAGAGAGAAGGAAGGAAGGAAGGGAGGGAGTCCGTTAGTTACAAACATTGATTGGGCACCAGACACTGCCCGCATGCTTAAGGCAGAAACAGCCCCTGCCCTCAGGGCCTAGTGCAGAAGACAGCTGAAAGCAAAGCTCAAATGACCTCTCAACTGAGATCAGAAGGGTGAGCAGGAATTAGCTGAGGGGGAAAGGATGGGGAGGTGCTCCAGGCATGGGGAACAGCACATGCCAAGTCCCTGAAAAACAAAATGCTTGGTGGAACCAAGGCACGGAGGCCCCAGAGTAACTGGAGCTCAGAAAGCAGATTTCAACAGCAACAGGGGAGAGCTCAGAGGCAGCCAGGAGCCAAAACACGTGGGGCGGGCTGAAGGGCTTACTTTTTATCAAGAGAAAGGAATAGAAGAAACACAATGAGGAAGCAGGAAAAGAGAGAATTGGAAGGCAAATTTCCTGAGTTTAAGCCATTTGAGATCCTATTGGCAGCTGAAAACCCCAGGATGGGATTTCAGAGCATTAAAGGGAATCAGGTCATCCCACCTAACCAGGGTTGCCAGAACAGCCTAATGGCCTTCCTGCACCTCCCCCTGACAGCTCAGCGCCCCCCAAACCCCTACTGTCAGGCTTCAGGCCCCAAGGAGAGTCCTTCGGAGATGAGTGATTTGCCCCAAGGACCAGCAACAAAGAGTTTACCCTTCCCCCTGGCAGGGGGTGCTTCCAGAGGACCCACTGCAGATGGAGACCATCAAAAAGCGATTAGCACAGTGCCCCCAGACACCTGCAGGGAGAGGCCTTATTGGTCCTCTCACTGGGAACTTCTCCAGCTGATGCAAGGGGAGAAACCTGAGCTCTCCTTGGCCAGCGCCAGAGAGGCCCTGGAAACACATTTCCCCTTTGAGGGCTTTTGCAAAATCTGTAATGGACTTGGGACTTGTAGAATTTAGAATTCTGTAGCAGAATTTAGAATTCTGGAGCTTAAAGTCTCCAGAAACTTTGGACCCACCTCTAAACTTTAAGGAAGAGAAACCCAAAATCAAAAAGGAAAAGGGACTTGCCCAAGGCCACAAAGTCAGTCAAGGCAGTGTGAGTACTGGTGTGTAAGCATGAAGACTCTTTATTTGGTCCTCTTTCCCTTAATGATAACAGCTCACATTTATTAAGCACGTAGAATGTACAGCACTCTATTTTAAGTGCTTTCAATGTTTTGACTCATTTAGTCTACACCACTACCCCATTAGATAGGCAATAGTGTGATTTACAGATAAGAAACTGGGGGCACAGAGAGTTTAAGTAACAGCTGGCAGAGTTAGAACTTGAACTCAGGCACTTCTGAAGACCACTCAGAACTGCAGACAGACCAGCCCATCCTTCCACTCTAACCTCACCTCCTCCAAAAGGCAGAACTTCCCTTTTCATTGGTTTGTTTTGGATCTGGGTGGAGCCATCTCTCTTCTCCTACCCACAGCCCTTCTTCAGTCTGGAAGCCGCTGATCTACACTGACACTTTTCCTCGAGGCTAAATAAATAAATGCTCCCGTCTCCAACAACCTAAATGCAGAAACAACAGCATCACCTGCCAACATGTCAGCAGACCCCACACCCCTTCTGCTACTCAGCAGCTTTCTACACTCACCCTCCAGCCCTGGGGATGGCTTGTATGGATGCTTTTCTGCCCGGTAGCTGATGAGAAATAAGATCAGGAGATGAGAGGGAAAAAGACAGGAGGAGTGAGGGTCTCTATTCCAACAGCTCCCTCTCTTCCTGTCACCCCTCACCTGCAGATCCCTGCTGCCAAAGGGGGACCGTCCACGCAGCCCTCTCTTTCTGGTTCCACTTGCCACTCCCCCCAACACCCCACCCCTTCAAGGCTAGGGACGGTGAAGAAGCCTCTGCTCTTAGCTCCAGGGCTTTGCAACATTCCCTGTGGTTTGCCTACACACTGCCATGCTGCGCTAAATGCTCCCTAACAAACTTGGTGATGAATCCTAGTCTGAGTGTGCTGTTCGCTGACTGATGCCCAGGCTCTTCCTTGACCTTCTAGATTGCACGCTCTGCTGTGATTCAGGTGAGCTTGGACTGACACACAGAAACTGGCCGCTCACTGGTAGTGCCCCTCCTAAAAAGCAGCTAACTTCAGCAGCATCATAGGGACTGTCCTGACGTCTTAACCTTGTCTCCAGAGCCATTAGGCTGAGTCACAGACTCAGCTACTAAGTTGCAGAGCCTGAGCGGCTTCCCAGGCACCAAAGCTGGGTGGCGCTCGCACGTGCTCTGATTCTAACAGCCACCCCCGAGATAATGATAACCTGTCATTATCCCTTCTTCACGGATAAGGATCTGAGGCCCAAGGAGGTGGACATCAGAACTGTGGGTGATGAGGCTCCTTCCCCTCCACCCTGCCCCTCCCTAGAACACCTGGGATGGCTGCATGGGTCGCGGAGGAGAGATTATCTCAAAAGCAACAAAACTCAGAATCTGGAGAGACCAGCTTGAACGGGTCAAGCCAGTCTGGATCAAAATGACATACACCTCTTAGGTAGAAGGGGCTGGCAGAAGTAGCCATACTACCCCAGCCAGTCTGGATCAAAATGACATACATCTCTTAGGTAGAAGGGGCTGGCAGAGGTTGAATAGGATTTCAGGGCTCAGACATTTGAGTGGTAACAAGAGCAAGAATGGGGAGCAGCTGCCAGTTTTACCTGCCCGCCATCCACATCTCTTCCTGTCCTTACACCCTCATTTCCCTTCAAGGAGCCTCCACTTCAAACCACTCCCACTCCACGTGGTTCACATAAGGCTGCTGTTGGTTCCATCCTAACTCAGGGGACTACACTAGTAGAATATTTCATGGGGAATGGTCCTTTCTGGGGGACTGGTTTGGGATGGGCACAAGACCCAAATTAGTAAATACTGAGAGTCAACCAAAGAGCTTTTCCTAAAACTAGGGCAGGAAACACCAGCTAATAGAGCATAAGCCAGAGCTGCTGGCAGCCATCCTCCCCTCGCTCGGGAAGCTCCTGCCTGAGGATGGTGCAAATGGGAAGAAGCACAGAATTGAAAGAGGAAAAGAAGGAAAATCCTGACTCTGTCGTTAGAGTACCTAGTTCCAGAGATGTTTTAATTCAACAGATGCCTGGACCTTTCCATGAAAGAAATTGATCCAGTCCTTTCTTTGCTCAAACCAATTTGAGTTGAGTTTCTGACATATGGAAGGTCTAACAACTAAGGTCATGAACTGGTCCTAGAAAAAGTGCTACATCCCTCATCGCTGATTATCGCTACTGTCATCTTTGAAGTACTTCCCTTGGGAAGCTATGCAATGATGCCATTGCCTAGTCTACCCTTCAAAGCAATTTGGAACTCTGTTTCTAGAGTGGCCTTCAGAGATGTAGTCATATCACTGACTACATCTTCCTTTCAATATATCCTTTATCTTCAGGTAAAGAAAAAAGTCAATGGGAGTTAGGTCAGGTGAATAAGGAGGGTATTCTGATACAGTTATGTGTTTACTGGCTAAAAACTCCCCTATAGACAGTGTTAATTGGTGACCATTGCTCATACCAAGATTTTTAGTTAAGATGTTCCTGTTTCTCTATCAATGTTTATTTGGTCTACTATGCTTCTCACAGTCAGTTGACAATTTTGATGCAGAATTCTATGACTTTTTGCTTTGTTACTGGCTGCCCTGACCTCTCTTTATCAGTGATGCCTTCTCTCCTCTCAGAAAAAAACATTTAATCCATTTGTGCACTGTCATTTTCTTCATGGCATTGTCCCTATAAACTTGGACTAACATGACCCTGATTTCACTTCCACTCTTGCCAAGTTTAACAAGAAATTTAAAGTTTGTTTTTTGCTCTATTTCAAATGAAATTTAATCTTGCCAAGTTTAACAAGAAATTTAATGTTTGTTTTTTGCTCTGACATTCTCATGATGGCACACAAAAACACCCAACAATGATAACGAATGCTGCTCAGCAAGATACCACCACAAATCCACACAAACACAGCTGTGAGACACTGATATACCAAGGTTATGAAACCTTACTGAGTTGTTTGTACAGTGCTACCAATGTAAACACACAGTGGCAAATTCACGAACTTAATTGTCAGGCTTCTTATTATGGAACCAAGTCCTGACTAACATAAACAGTCTTAAACTCCACCAAGGAATTTGGGTACAGATGAGAGAAACTGAAGCAAAAGCCCAGGTATAGGGGACTTAGTTGGGAGAGGACTGTGAGTCCCGGCATATTTAATTTTTCTTTTTTTGAAATAGAGTCTCACTCTGTTGCCCAGACTAGAGTGCCTCAACCTAGTTCAACCCCAGACTCCTGGGTTCGGGTGATCCTCCTGCCTCAGCCTCCAAGTAGCTACAACTAGAGATACCCACCACAATACCCAGCTCATTTTTCTATTTTTACTAGGGACAGAGTCTTTCTCTTGTTCAGGGTGGTCTTGAACTCCTCAGCTGAAATAATCATTCTGCCTTGGCCTCCAGCGTGCTGGGATTACAGCTGTGAGCAGCTGGTGCCTGGCCTCACCTGCACATCTAATTGCTAAACAGTGGCCTCTGAAATCATGCTTTCTGGACTTGAATCCTGCTTTGGCTATTTATTGGCCATGAGAGGGACTCTCTGTGCCTCAGTTTTCTCATCTCTATGATTGTAAAGACATTCAAAATAGTACCCTTTTGCTAGGATTAAATAGAATATCATATGTGAAGCACTTCCAATTATGTATGGTAAATTGTAAACTCTCAGTGAATGTTGGGTCTTCCCGTCACCCCAGGTGACCTAAGGCTCATTCCAGGCAGCAAGATTCATTGCAAACTCAAGGAGCTGAGATAGCTGAAACCACATAGCCAGCCCAGCACCCTGGTCAGAATGCCTCAGGGATTCTGGGGTGGAGTCTGCACTGGGATCAGGACCATAGGGGTCCTCAGACTGCTAGCCCAGACTTCAGATGGGGCTGCTATGGCAGAGCACTCTGAGAGACCCCTACCTTTCCCTACCTATGACCACTCCCAGAATGTCAGGATGATCTTTCCATAACCACTAGCAAGCTCGGGAGAGGCAGGGTCCAGGCTGAGACGGGCATTGCCAGGCCCACCAATCAGTTTGTATGTATGCTGCCATGTTGAAAGATAAAATGGGATGTGTTTGTCAGAAAGGAAAGTCTGCATTTTGTTTTTATTGAACTGAGAGTGCTCCTGACCAAGAAAAAGAAAACTACGCATAGTGAGAGAAAGCCCAGCGTCAAGAGCCAGGAGGCCAGAGGGCTGGTCCAGGTCAGCCACTGGCTCATCGGGGGACCTTGGCAAATCCCGTCTCCTCTCTGGACCGTCAACTATAGAATCCTGGTGGAAGGTAGCCAGAGGGGAGAGAGAAGGCAGTTGGGTGAAGTGGTCCTGGTGGCCTCCTTCATATCTCCTGATTCAGAAATACTCTTTCGCCGCAGAGACCAGTAACTTTGCAGAGTTCAAGAAAACTGATTTCTTCAGCCCCACACAGGTTCTCCTGCCCCATTCCTCCTCGCCGTGTGCTTTTCATCCCCTCCCGCATCTGCGTCTCCCCTTAACCCACAGCGTTTGTTTGCCCTTTTCTCCGTTTCCCTTCATATCCTTTAAGAGATTGTCCTCAGAATAGTTGATAATATTAGCAAACGACCGCCATTTGCATGAGGAATCCTGTAAGAGTGACGACCTGAGCACGATGCTTATTTCTATTATAATTGACTGTTTTGCTGTCTTCCTTGTGAAATGGAATCTCTATAAGTGGGGGCCGGCTCTACCTTGCTTCACAGTAACCCCCCTTGCCGAAATGTCATGCCCGTTACATGGGAGGCTTTTAATAAATATGTATTGGATAAATCAGCAGGCTGAGTCTGCCAGGCCCTGAATCCATAAGAAAGAAGGAGGGTTCCAGGCCGGCTGTTGGCTCACCTGGTCACTGCCGGAGAAGCAGACTTAGAGATAAGAAGGGAATCCTGGTGATCAAGAAGCCTAACTGGGGCTAACTGGGGCTTCCCCAAGCTGAAGACATGAAGAGCAAGGCCCATATGAAGCTGGGAGAAGTCCTTTGGTGGCTTTTGTGGAATCTGATCATTCTGCAGCATACAACCCCAAATCACACGGTCCATGCCATAGACCATAGACCATGACTTGTCAGCAAGTCGTCTATGACAATTTAGGCAAGTTAGAGGAATATTTGGTCTTAGGTCAATCTGGGAAAAGAACAATTTCTATAAAAGTTTCAAGAAAAAAAAAAGAAAGTAAGTCCCATTGAAGCAAATGTTTCTGATCCAGGTCCAATTCCGTAAACAAAACGGCATGAGTATTCAGGTATGTTGGTTAATGTGCTTAAAGGAACATTGACCACACCTTCCAAACGCTTCCCTCTTTTGTGGGAAGGAGAGGGGCTTTAATTAAAAGGCACAGAGAATGACAAATGGGAAGTGGATCACCTTAGAGAAACCACTGGCACAAAAACAGACATCTGGGCTGGCCAGCGTGCTCAGCATTTATTAAAATTCCCAAAGTGTGAACTCACTGAGTCAGACTGCCAGGGGTCCGCCTGGGGAGGAGAGTGGGGCCCATCATGAATTCTGCAGCCAGAGGCTGCGCCACTAACTCCAGAGGGCTGAGGCAGGGAAGGCAGAGACTGAAGTTTGCATGTGGAGCGTTAGGAGAGCAGGGCCCTGATGCAGAACGGGGCTTGTCTTGTTGCGGGTGTCCCAGCCTTACAAAGGGGCATGTGTGTCCCTTGGCCAGCAGCTAATCTAAGCAGCCTGAAGGGAGGCTGAAGAAAGCATCTGGGCCATGCACGGCTGTGGGCCCAGCAGGAAGGAAGGGCTGTTAGGGGGCCAGGGGACCTGAAGGAGCTTCCTAGGCCCTTCCCTGTCATCCCATAAACACTGGTGCACCCAAGACTCAGTCACAGCCTGCTTCTCCTCCGGGTTACTGCTTTCTAGCTCCACCCTCACTCATGAGATCCAGACTCATTTTGCAATCTGCCTGCCAGACTTTACTTACCAGGTGTTTCAGAAATGCTTCTAACTCAGGATCCCCCAAAGCAGATTCATTTTCCTACCTACTGCACAGCACTATCTAAACCCCAGAGTCCCCTGTGTGAGTCAGTGGCAGAACCATCCACTCAGACACCAAGCCAAACACCAGGGACTGGCCTCAGCTCCTCTCCTCCAAGTCAGTAGCCACCCAACCCAGTGCTGTCTTAGATGGATCCCAAAGCCAGCACCCCTCACTGCGCCCTTCCTGGAACTGCTCAGATGCATGCAGCTGGTCCCTACAGTGATCCACAGACATTGGCTTGCCCTGACCCCTTGCCCCCGCAATCTCTGCTGAATTGCAAATCCTCAGCCTGAAAGCAAGCCCACCAAGCCAGTTCTTACAGGACTCGGAGATCTGAGCTCTTTGCTCGAGGGCTCCTCATGGCTCCCTCGTCCCCTACTCCTGCCGGGGCCCTGGCCAGACACAGCGCCCTGCTGCCTGGTCGGCCCCAGACTACTCAGGCACCTGTCTGCCTCCTGCTCCTCATCCTCAACTGCCCCCACCTCATGCTCTGGTCACTCTCTAGTGCCTCTTTGCTGGCCTTGGAGACGTCTCTGGGTCCCCAAAGCCCTCTGTGTGTCCCTATCACCTCATCTATCTCACGGTATTGAACTTTCCGGTCACTTGTATGATTGTCTCCTTGGGAAGCGTCACTTACAATGAGATCAGTTTCTCTCGTATCTAGAAATGAGGCAGGAAGTCACTTTGAGGGAAAATCACTTGAGTGCCTAAGAGTAATACACCAAAAGTTAATTTCTCCCTTCTATCACGCACAGCCCATTGCAGGTTGGTGGGGGTGGCAGGCCTTGCTCTGTGCATTATTAAGGAACCCAGACTCCTCCTATGTATGTCCTCAGCTTCTCCTCCATATCCATACAGCAGGTGCATCAGGAAAGAGCAAGGCTCCCACGTGGGCTGCTGCTAGAAGTGCACTCACTTCCACTCTCATCCCACTGGACAGGACCCAGTCCCATGGCCATACCTGGGAAGGGGAACAGAGTTGACATCTCTAGTTGAAATCCATGCCCGGACAGAGAAAAACACAGTTATCAGTGAGCACTGGCATTTTCTGCCTTGCCTAGCAACGTTTACCAGGCAAGATTTTGTCTGTATGATTAGTTACTAAGTTTAACCTTGAGAAGGAGAATCATCTACCCTTTTTAGAAAACTGGTCAGAAGTAGCAGCAAGAAAAATAAAGGCAAAGGCCCATCAGACTCTTTTCACTGCCACTGACCGGGTTAAGCCCCAGTTCCCCTCTCCAACTACTCTCATAGCCATCGGCCCATCCCAGTGAAAGAAACTACTGGTTTCTTGTGAGGACCTAGTGAACAGTAGGACTGGCACATGCTAGTAAGTATCCCGAGAGTGACAGTGGGCTTACTGGAAGAGAAGGAATGGGCTTCCTCTTAATAAGATCAGGAAAGGGGTAGAAAAGATTGCATCCTGGACACCACCAGGCAGGACCAAATCTTCAAGCCAAACTTTAACATCAGACCCTTTAGTTATATTATATTTAGTTCCTCGAGGCAGAAGCTCCCTTGTTTATCTCCTATTTATCTCTGTAGCCCCAGGGCCTGGGGCAGAATCTGGCAGGAAGTGCTCACCAATCCAGCTCCTCCCTGGGCGATACCACTCCTAGAATCCACCCTAGGAAACTGGCTCCAGTTAGCCAAGGCAACCACCTGAAGAACAGGCCAAGGGAATACTCAATACCTGCGTCATCTTGCAGCCAAGTCACCAGAGTCCACACGCACTAGAGCTGTCACTAACTTCCATCTATTGGGTGGTTGCTTGATAAGATTGTGTAGAAATCAGAGTTATTGGCCAAAAAACAAGTCAGAACCTAATGGGGTATCATGTATTCGCGGATGAAGGGCATTTATTTATTAAGCCCTATGTTGGATATGTTTCATTCAGTCGTCATCTAATTTCATACGGACTATAGAAAGTAGATGTTTGAAAACTAGACTGCCCCCAAAGATGCCTTACATAGGGGAAAAATGGGGAACTATAGCTGAATGTACCTTTATTTACAAAATATTCATTATAAAATTTTACAAAATGTTCTCTCCAGGTTGGCCAACTCTTTCTACACACATGTGAAGTCTTCTCTCCCGCTCATGGCAAACACCTTCCAACACATCTGCTGTCATAACTTTTCCTATATATAGTGACTTTGGGGACATCCTATATTTTGCAGTAAGAAAACAGGGGCTCAGCAGGTATAAAGTGATTTTCCTGAGGTCACCCAGCTAGCAAGTGTCTGCATGAAGGTTTGATCTCAGATCCTTCTTCTCCAAGGCCTGCCGTCTTTCACACACTATGAGGCCACACTCCTTCCACCACCAGGGCCACAGATGAGGGCTTTGCACTCCCAAGAAGAGGCAGGGGACAGAGACATTGCTTAAAGCAAAGCCAGTCAGTGATGGGGGGTGGGGATGGGAAAAGAAAAGACCACCCTGTGAGCGTGAGCAGCAGGCCGGCACAGGGCTCCACACGCCCCACGTGGCATTTCATCTCATCCTGACAACAGCCTGTAAAAGAGGTACAATTGTCTTCACGGTACAGAGGAGAAAACTGGGCTCAGGGAAGTGAAGTCACTCAACCAACATCATAATCCACAATGGAACTAAGACTGAAACAGTGACTTCCTAATTCAGGAAAAGTTAAAGATTCCATTCCCAAGACCCATGACCCTGGCTACCCTCCCTGCCCCGGATTGTACAAAATCCAAGATACTGCCTGACCCAGGAGGCCAAATGCTGGATGCAGCTGGCTAGTGTCCAGCCCTCCTCAGCAGCTTTGGGGTTCAAGGTAGCGTTCCCTGTTAACACTCAAAGCAATGGTATTCCCGGGCTGGGGACTTTAGAGACTTCAGGGACGATGCAGGACAGATCCTGAGCCCTCTTCTTCTTGCCTCAGGCCCAGCCTCTGGGGAAGCCACCTGGAAGCGCCTTGCCTTCCACCCGTACTGCCCCAGCTCTGATCTGCACGTCTATTATGCTTTAAGAGGAAAAGGCTACAGGCTCGGCGCCTGTGGCTCAACGGGCTAAGGCACCAGCCATGTACACCTGAGCTGGCGGGTTCGAATCCAGCCCGGGCCCGCCAAACAACAATGACGGCTGCAACCAAAAAATGGCCGGGCGTTGTGGCGGGAGCCTGTAG
>CAUYRH010125289.1:0-22332 GCA_963574655.1 Perodicticus potto | reverse complement strand
GAGGGCTGTGGCATCACAGCTCACAGCAACCTCCAATTCCTGGGCTCAAGCGAGTCTCCCGTCGCTGCCTCCCAAGTAGCTGGGACTACAGGCGCCCTCTACAACGCCCGGCCATTTTTTGGTTGCAGCCGTCATTGTTGTTTGGCAGGTCCAGGCTGGATTCGAACCCGCCAGCTCAGGTGTACATGGCTGGTGCCTTAGCCCATTGAGCCACAGGCGCTGAGCCCATATATGTGAATTCTAAATGCATCAAGTTGACTGTAAATTTAATGTTAAAGGTACATATTGATTTGGGATTATCTGACATAAAAGAAGTCCTGAGGTCATAAAAGTTGAAAAGCTGAATTGTAAGAGTCACCTGGAATGGCCAGGGGATGGAGAACAAAAACAAGAAGGCAGTGGAGAGCTACGCCTGCCTCTAGCCACGGGACCTTCCATAGAGACCAGATGAAGATAGGAGAGGGTGGCCGTAGAGGGTCAGTGCAAGGAGCAGTAGTCTCAGTGTGTTGAGTGAATTCCTAAGTTAATCGCCAGTGAGATGGTGTTCAGAAAGGGGACCTTCGGAGGTCATTAGTTTAGAATGCACTTAGTGACCTCATAAGAGAGATGCAAGGGGGCTTTCACCCCTTCCGCCACGTGAGGAGTCAGCAACAAGACGCCATTTTAAAACAGGGAGCGAGGCCTCACCAGACACGGAAGATTGGATTTTCCACACAAAAAGACATTTCTGTTGCTTACAAATTACCCCATTTATGGCATTTTATTATAGCAGCTCAACAAACTAATACACAAGGGGATAACCAGAAGAAAGAGGTAAACAGGAGAAGACACTCAAGGAGACAATGTTGAAATACAGATTTAATAAAATAATAATTGGGCGGCGCCCATAGCTCAGTGGGTAGGGCGCTGGCCACATACACCAAGGCTGGTGAGTTCAAACCCAGCCCAGGCCTGCTATACCAACAATGACAATTACAACAAAAAATAGCCAGGATTGTGGCAGGCGCATGAAGTCCCAACTACTTGGGAGCTGTGATGCCATGGCACTCTACCCAGGATGACAGCTTGAGACTCTGCCTCAAAAAAAATAATAATATCAATAATAATAATTGTTTTAACTCAACAACAAAAAACAAACAGATTGAAAAATGGGCAAAGAACTTAAATAGACCTCTGGAAAAAATAAAAGGAAGATATACAAATAGCTAATAAGCACATTGAAAGATGTTCAGCATCACCAGTCATGAGGGAAATGAAAATCAAAAAGAAAATGAGATACTGCTTCACACACAGTAATATGGCTATTATCACAAAAAAAAAATGGTAAATAACAAGTGTTGACAAGGATATGGAAAAATTGGAACGCTCATTCCTTGCTGGTAAGAATATAAAATCTGCCACTGTGTAAAACAGTTTGTTGGTTTCTAAAAAATTAAACATGAAACTGCTATATGATACAGCAATTCTACTCCGAGGTATAGAAACAAAAGAATTTAAAGCAAGGACTCTGATTTCTACAGACCATGAATTATAGTAGTATTATTCACAGTAGATAGAAATAACCCGAGTCCATCAGCAGACTAATGGATAAACAAAGTGCGGCAATACGCATAATGAGATGCTTATAGATACTTACAGAGCCATTGACAGGGATGGAATTCTGATATGTGCTGCAATATGAACAGATCTTGAAAACAGTATGCCGAGTAGAGTGAACCAGACACAGAGGACAAAAATCATATGATTCCATTTATGTGAGGCCCCTAAGGTAGTCTAATTCACAGAGACAGACAGTAGGAAGGTGGGAAAGACTGGAGGGAAAAGGGAAAGGGGAGTTAGTGTTTAATGAGTACTAAGTTTCAATTTGGAAAGATGAGAGAGTTCTGAGATGGACGGTGGTAGTAGGTACATAATACTGTAAATATATTGAATCTACTGAACTGTACCCTTAGTAATGGTTAAAATGGTAAACATGTTATGTACATTTTACCAAAATTTTAAAAATGAGAATGAAGGAATGAAGTGCTGATATCTATACCCCTGTGATTATAACAGTATTACATGGATGACCCTTGAAAACATTATGCTAAGTAAAAGAAGCCACGCACTAAAGGCTACGCAGTGTATCATTCCATTTATATTAAATGTCCAAAATAGGCAAACCCACATAAAGAAAGAACAGTGATATCCAGGAACCATAAGGCGTGGAGGAGACTGGGGAGGGACTGTAAATGGGCACAGGATTTTCTTTTCCAGACCATGATGAAAACGGTCTGAAATTATATGATAGTGATGTTTGCACAACTCTGAATACTCGTATTCTAAACACCACTGAATTGTACTCATGAAAGGATGAATTTTATGGTATGTAAAATTATACTTGAATAAAACCATTCTTTTTAAAAAATGTTTCAGGACTAGAATAAGTTGCATATTGAGAATTTAAATCGGCTCGGCTCGGCGCCTGTAGCTCAATAGGCTAAGGCGCCAGCCACGTACACCTGAGCTGGCGGGTTCGAATCCAGCCTGGGCCCGCCAAACAACAATGACGGCTGCAACCAAAAAATGGCCGGGCATTGCGGCGGGCGCCTGTAGTCCCAGCTACTTGGGAGGCGGAGGCAGGAGACTCGCTTGAGCCCAGGAATTGGAGGTTGCTGTGAGCTGTGACGCCACAGCACTCTCTCCAGGGTGACAGCTTGAGGCTCTGTCTCAAAAAAAAAAAAAAAAGAGAATTTAAATCTTCCTTTCTGTAACATGGTATTATAAATACCCATTGATCTGTTCTGGGTTAGAGCTAGGAAACAGGTGAACCAGTTAAGAAATAATAAAATAATTAAATAAAAATTAATAAGCAGGGCAGTGCCTGTGGCTCAAAGGAGTAGGGTGCCGGCCCCATATGCCGGAGGTGGTGGGTTCAAACCCAGCCCTGGCCAGAAACTGCAAAAAAAAAAAAAAATTAATAAGCAGTTAATGAAATTCAGGTTGATAAAAATGCCATTTTTACTTATTAAACTGGAAAAATTTATGATGTCTAATAGTGTTATCTGTATCAGAAGGTAATAGGCATTTTCAGAGACTGTTGGGTGAGAATGTGAAGTAATGCCAACACTTTGGAGAGCTATCTGACAATAGATAGTAAAAAGTAAAAGGCAGTTCAACCCAGCCAAGTTCTTCATCTGTAAATTTATCCTAGGGATACATATTCAAATAATGGGCAAATAGGTATGCATAAAAATGTTAATTGTGGTGCTGTTTATAATAGCCAAAATATCAAAAATAATTTTAATGTCCATGCACAGAGGATATGTTAAATAAATGTTAGTATTTTCACACGGTAGAATACAATGGGTTTATTCAAATGAGTGAAGTAAGTCTATCTATGCATTACTTTGGAACAATATCCAAGATACATTAAATGTTAAAAAGCAAGGCATTGAATTTCTGTAGAATAAACCTGCTAGCTGTCTACTCAATAGTCATTCTTTCCTTCATTCTTACTAAACAAACTCTGATTTTACTCAGCTGCAGAGCATCCCAGAGCACCTGTCTAAAAGGCCTTGTTTCTCAGCCTACCGTGCTGCCAAGGACAGCCAAGGAGACCTCAGTGGAAATTGTGGAATAGGGCCTTGGAGGAAACTGCTTAAGTGAGATTAACTCAGCTAGGAGACACCATCTTTTGTTCTTTCTTTTTTCTTTTGGCCTGTGCATATATGTAATGGCTGGAACTCCAGTCACTATTTTGGGCTTATATTCCACTTTGAGGCTAGAAGCCATGCTGAATGCGATGGAGCAGATCAGAGATCACAGGGAGCTGCCCTTGGTCTGCCCTCCTGCCTTCCACCAACTTTCACATGACAGAGAACAATAAATCTTTCTTGTTTTAGCCACATATTTGGGGTTTCTTTTGCAAGCAGCAAAATCTTATCCTAACATATCATCTTAAAAACATAGATGAATATTTGGCATCAAGAGATGCCAGGGCAAACTACAGACAGTGACTTGGTGGTCTGGACTCGAGGAAGAAAGTTTATTGTATACTCTTTGATATCGCTTAATTTTTTACTATGTCTTTATTTTGCCCATCTCAGGGCCTACCTCAAATTCTCTAGCCGCAGCTCTCCCAGACTGCACTCTCTGCCGCCTGCCTCCAAGCTGCTCCCATCAGGTGAGGGAAATGGCCAGAATCTCTGGCTGGTCCAGTTGCTTCAGGTGAATTCCCATACAATGGGATCTGACTTCTCCAGCAGATGCCAAGGGGTTAGGGATGCAGCCTGAGGGCACAGAAGCAATAGCACCCTATAGGGTGAACTTCAACTTAAGGAAGGTCAGGAAATGAGAAACAACCAACACATAAATATCTTCATTCATCCCCCTGACAGACTGCTACAGGACATGGTGTTTCTGCATCTCGTGTCCAGAGCCACAACATGGGGCTGCCAAACTGGCCAACCCCTTCTGTGAAGCAGGAGCCACCTTGCGTGTTAAGTGTGAACTAACACCCCACCTTGTGTCTGCCTGAAGGCTTCCCGACCTCAACGCCTGTGCCCCTCACTCCGGCCGCCCTGGCATTGAACCTCCCAATCAAGCACCAGCACTTAACATTTTCTTCAGACCCTGTTTCCTAGGGTAAGACAATATATGTGTATTTCTTTGTCAATTAAAAAACGTAGTTAATTTTTTAGAAACTCAGTGAGCATAGCAAAAATGAGGACACTGGACCCCAGCCAGAGGACTGGAAGCTATTCTCGTCCATAAACTCTTGTATTTCTGCAGTTAACCAAAATATTAAATGTAAGTCCTTTTTCTTTCTATCAAAGCCCAACATCCTTATCTTTCTTAGCATATCTCATTAGACCTTTTATACGGCCTAGTAAGCAGAACAAAAAAATTAAAACCACAACATATAAAAGGATCTGAATTTTTGCTGAATTATTGAAACTCAAGGAACAGAGCCCTGACCAAGGACACATGAGAACACCTGCCTCTCTGTCCTCATCTGACTTCATCTGAAATTTAGAGACAGTCAAAATCCCATCATCCTGGAATCTGATCTCTCAGACTGCAGGATCAACGTAAGAGTCTCCAAGGCCGTGCACTGGTTTCCATGTTGACACCAATTCTGAAATTCACTGGCAGCTGGTATAAAAACTGCCAGCCTGGGGAGCTGTGTCTTTGGAGGTGGATGACCTCGGGGAAACTCCTCAGGATTGCGTTTCTCAGAAGTTGGAATAACGGTCACATGCTTCAGGCATTCTTCTGTAACACAGCTTCAGAGTCGTCGGGCCCTGCTTCTATGACAGGGAGCCAACATTGAGAGATGGAAGGATTATCGTCCAAACACACACACCCCCCTTATAGTATGGGGTATGGAAGGCCTGAACTCCCACTCCAAGTCTCCAACCTCTAATTCTCTGTTCAGCAAATTGAGGCCCCCGCTTCAGCTAGCCTGAGAACATCAAGCACGGCATGTTATATGCAGGAACAAAGATAAATTCATTTGCACAAACTCATGTTGAATCCATTCACCCCAATGTCATCCTCCCTATGTTCTCTTTGTCCCTTAGAGTCCCTCCGTGCCATATACTGGAAACATTCTCACAGGGACCAGCTGTTGGGTCTAGGCACCAGGGAGCCACTCCATGCTCCAAGCTTGTCTCCCACAGAAACACTACGGGCAGTTCCCAGTGTATAGCCCCACCCCAGGGGAAACACACAGGTCCAGACATGCTGCCAAAACAACAGATCTGAAAACTTGTATTCCCTTGTTGGTAGCAACATTATAGAGGAGCCAAAAGGTAGAAGTCATCCGAGTGTCCATGATGGATGAGAGGATAAACAAAATGTGATACACACATACAATAAAATATTATTCAGCTCTATGAAATTTTGACACGTGCTACGACGTGGATGAACCTTGAAAACATTATGTTAAGTGACATAAGCTGAACACAAAAGGATAGATAACTGAATTATTTCAGCTATGTGGGGTACTTAAATGGCAAATTCATAAAAATAGGAAGCAGAATAGAGTTTACTAAAGGCTGACGGAGTGAGGAACAGGGAGTTATTGTTTAACAGGTACGAGGTTTCTGTTTGGGATGATGAAAAAATTCTGGACATGGATAATGGCAATGATTGCACAACATTTGAACATATTTCATCCCAATGAATCATACATTTAAAAATGGTTAAAATAGTAAATTTTATGTTATCTAAAATCAAGATAAAAATATCATTCTGTGCATAAAGTCTTAAAAATAAGCTATTCCTTTAACACGTCTTAAAAATAAGCTATTCCTTTAACAAGCTATTCCTACTCACTAAATATCTATTATGCATCAAATTTTGGACTAGATCTTTTGGAGGATGTGGAAAAAATCTTAGGACTGGTCAATGCCTATAAGCAGTTGAGTAAACAAGAAAGCAGTATGGAAAAAGCAAATAATTAATATTCATATATGTGTAATAAAGCTTAAAGATAATTTACATTTATGTTACGTTTTCCCAAGACTCTCTTATTATTTCACTTAATCCAAACCACATGTGGCACCTGAACCAAGGCTACATGTTCAATAAAACATTGGTAGTCCTATGTCTATTATTATGGTTGTCATTATTATTATCATTTTACAAGTGAGGAAACTGAAGCACAGAGAGGTTAAAAACTTCCCCAACGACTATTACGCGGCAATGCCAAATTTGTCATTCCCCATCATTATTTGAACTTATTCCACTAAATCACTTACTACTCCATCAAATGGTTCCCCTGACGTAGGGCCGTAATTGAGGACTTTTCTGCCTCATCTGTGATGTTGGATATCACGAAAAGTATGCACAGACTTTTTTTTTTTTTTTTTTTTTTGCTAATCAGCTTTCTTCATTAGTGTTTGTGTGTTTAATGTGTGACCCAAGACATCTCTTATTCTTCTGATATGCAGCAGAGGAAAAAAAAATGTTGGACACCCCTGACTCGAAAGACTATCTGTGCTTTATCTTTTTCGTTGAGGTGCTTAGCAACTGTGAGTGTTACTGTGGCCAGCTAGTCCCCATTCTTAAGAACAAGCACTTGAGGAACATCTCTGGACATCCCAGCTGATTAACAACAAGGACATAGGATTCTTGGACAGGATGGAAAATGTAATTCCAAGAACCCAGAAAGGAAAAGATCCTGTAAGATAGAAGGGAATTGAAAGTGTCTGAAAGCTGGTAAGTAGAGGAGATAGAGAAGTAAACTGCTCTCATCTGAAAGAGGACGTTGACTTCGTTCATTTGTCCGTTGATCCATTTATTCATTCAACTGGTCCTGGCTGAGCACCAACAATCTGCAAGATCCAGGCTCAGCATGAGGGAAACTGTATGAGCAGAGGCAGGTCTTGCCACAAGGAGATTGTACTTGGATGGAAGAGACAGATTTCAATCAAATAACCACACGTGGAAATGTAAAGGTTTACTTGGCAAGTGCCACGAAGGAGTGCCTATGACGGCAGCCCACATTCCTGGTCCCTGCCCGGACCTCCAGAGCGCCTTTCGCTGGGTTGGTGGGTGATCCGTGCAGGCTGGGGCCACCAGTCTCCACCCAGTGGCTCCCGCACACAGCCTTTCCAGAGGATTGCCCAGGACATTTCTCACAGGAAATATTTGGAAATGAACCCACCCCTGGAGACCAATGGCCAATCGCTGACCGAGGCAGGAGTAGAAGAGTCCCTGTGAAGGCAAGACAGACTGCATCTCAGCTGACCCTCAGAGCACCCCTCCAGATCTCCAGATCGGGCTGAAGGCAGACTCAGCTGAAACCATGTTCCTGGGCTGTTCTTTCTCCATCCTTATCTTGGTACCTTTATTCCCTTTCAGTTTTCATGAAAATGGTCCCTCAGTAAACCATGATGGCACACACACCCCCACCACAGGCTCTGCTGGAAAAGAACAGAATCTTAGACAACAACATTCTCAAAAGCATACAATGAAAGCGCTGTGGAAGGCTTTCCTGAAGAAATGATTGAGTTGAACAGTGAAAGGAGTTGTCAAAATTAACAAAATGGGCTGAAACAGAGAAGAGAGCTTCCAGGCAGAGGAAACAGTGTGGGCAAAGATCCTGTGGCAGCAAGGAGCATGTCTTTTCTGATTGCCTAAAAGAAAGTCAATGTGTCCTGAGTCCACAGAATAAGGGCAGGCTGGTTTGTAGTGAGATGGTGAGATGGGTGCAGGAATCCCGGGCCTTGACTCTTCCAGGGGATACAAAGGGAAGTTACAGGAAGACAGATTTCAGCTCAATAATTTGGGCTTGATAGCAAGTGCTAATGTAGGAATGCTTCCCTTGAGAAGCAGTGAGTGTTTATAAACAACAATGTAGGTGCCTGTCAGGGAACTTATGTATGGCCTTAGGTAGGATACTGGAAAAAAAGATCCTTAAGCTTCCTGATTTTAAAGTTTAATGATAGAATATTTAGCCTTTTTGCAAGGCTTTAGTATATAAAGCTATTCGTCCAAATTCTGAGCTGGACAGGAGGCAGTCAGCCCAGGCGAAACTGAGGGAGGAGGCGTGTTATTTATTCCATACTTCTCCATGTCCCTTTCTCCCCAGAAGCTCCACAAGGCCATGGACTGACCTTCCCCATAGCCCTTGCTCTGTCTCTGAGAAAACTGCGCCCTGCAGCTCACTGGGGTCTGCTCCCTGGCAAGTGTACATCGTAACTGAGGGTCGCTGTTGGGCACGGGGGCAGGGGGGGAGTTAAACTGCCTAAGCTCCGTATTTCCTGCTTATATGAACTTAATTCTTTTTCTTCTCTTTTATTTTCCTCATCTGTAAAGTGGTAATAATAACAATATCTACTCTATTGGGTTTCATTATGATAAAGCAAACAATAAACATAAACCAGGTGAGGCAGTGCCTGACACATCATAAATACTCATTAAATATCAGCTACTGTGCTTTGAACGAGGGAGCCAATTGCTAATGAAACTGCATGCTAGCTTACTAGAATAGCATGAATGTGGAGCTGATCTGTCTGGATCCAAACTTCACCCCCACCACTTTCAGGTTGTGTGACCTACTTTGGACTAGTTACCTCAGAGCTCTGCACTTCCATTTCCTTGAGTGTAAAATGGGAATAATGATCACCCTTTCCTCATTAGATTGTTGAAAGAATTAAATGACTTAATAGCTGTAAAGCACTTAAACCAGAATCCATCCTGTAGAAAATATTACTATGCAGAATTATTCCTATTTTAAATGATCATTCATTGACAGTATGAAGGAATGACTCTGTAATAGCAAAACGGCGGGCAATACTGGCTTCTTGGGAAGATTCTTCCAAGTGGGAGTGAGTGCTTCTGGTGCCTGATACACAGAACCGTGTGTCCGTGATAACTGTTGGCTGCTCCCTGGTGGTTCAGCCTCTGAACCTTGGGAGGCCCCCTGGCCATTGAGGTGTAGAGAGAGGAGAACACGTACCTGCCACTCACATACTGTACAGAGTGGGGACCAGACCAGGCTTCTGCCTGCATCCTTAGTCGCTGTGGCGCTCGTGGTGGTCAGTCACTGAGAGAAAGAACACATCTTGGGATGATCCTGTCCAACAGATCCTGGTGATACCAAACCCTCCTCCAAATTCTTTTCCTGCAGCCACAAACCATTTCTCATTCTTCTTTGTATTCCCAGAACTTCACAGTGGACCTGACATATACCAGCTTCTCAGTAAGTCTCATCAAATAAACTGATCTATTCAAAGACAGGGTCCATCCTGGCTCTGGTTTCCTGACCAGTTCCATTTTGTAACTATCAAACCAGACAGTTTCTGGGGCTCTATGTTTAAACATTCTTCAAGGGTTTCCTGGACATTTAAATCACAGCAGTGACATCTTCACCAGTGATTATCAGTGGTCTCAGAAGAAGACATTGCAGCCTGATCCAGGGCAACACCCTGAACTCCCCCAGCACAGAGCTCAGAGAGATACAGAGAAGCAGACACCTCCCGGGGAAGCTCCCCCCAGGGAAGTCCCTTCAGCTCATTCACATTTCAAAATAGGGGTCCTTAGACCACCTCTCTAAGTGTCTTCTGCTATGTTCTGAATATTTAAGGGCTAACTTATTGCCTCACAGCTTCCCCCACAAATTTTGATATGGCTTCTCCTGATTCAAAATTGCATGACCAGGCAACCATGTGACATTTGCCCCTCTTTATTTCAAGATCGTATAAAATATGGAAACACAGGGCATAACACTCTGAAGATACAGCTTTGCATTTGATGCATTCATGTACTTTAAGTCAATACTCACAAATATTTAAAATAATATTCCTTCCATCTTATAGAAGAGAAAACTGAAGCTCAAGGAGACTAAGAGACTCAAACAAAGTCCCACACCTGTTTAGTGGCAGAGCTGGGACACACCTTAAGAGGCCTAGATTTTTATCCCCACTAAAAGTAAAAGTGGTATAGCAGAGTGTGAAAAGAACCTACATGTGAATTAGGCCAATGTACTCCCTCAAATTTGATTGAGAAGAAAAATCAAGCTAGTTTTAAAAAGAAGGAAAAAAAAAAACTGATTCCTACAGCAAGTCTTGAACCAGTTCACTCGCCTATGTAATAGGGAACAAGGGGAGAGTGAGGGAAAGCGGGATTCATCAACAGCCTCCTTCCCCTACAGGATGCTGCTCAGCTGAAACAGACACTAACCCGTCATTCATTCAGCCAAACATTATTCATTGAGACCCAGACACTGTGTTAAATGCTAGGGAATCGGAGATGATGCCTTCATGACATTCCAGATTGTGGGGAAGCACATGGAGCGGGTGGGGTAAGCCGTGTGGTAGGAGTACAAGGGGTGGAGAGCTACTGGCAAGAAAGGCACTTGCCCCAGTTTGGAAAGTCAACAATGCTTCGAAGAGGAGGTGATGTTGAAACTGAGAACTGCAAAGGCCTAAGCCAAATGGACAAGGGGAAGAAGAGGGTCTTCTCAGCAACGGGCACAGCTTGGGCAGAAGCAGGGGGCGCTTGTAATAGCCTGGCATGCTGGGGGCCTGCAAGTGTAACTGGGAATGGGCCCACTTCAAGTAAAGTCTTGGTTGTCATGCTAAAAAATTTGAATTAATCCTGAAGATAACAGGAAACCGTTGAATCATTTTGTTTTTTGTTTTCTTTTGTTTTGTTTTTAATTTCAGATTAATATGGGAGTACAACATGCTTATATTTCCATTCTTGTGAGACTTTGCTTAGAAGAATGTTCTCCAAATCTAATCCAGGCCTTTATAAAAGATCTGAAATTCTACAAAAGAAGAACAAATCTGGAGGCATCACTTTACCAGACTTCAGCCTATAGTACAAGTCTACAGTGATCAAAACAGCATGGTACTGGCATAAAAATAGAGACATTGATCTATGGAACAGAACAGAGAATCTAGAGATGAAACTAGCCTTACATCACCATCTGATCTTTGACAAAGCAATCAAATGCATACACCGGGGAAAAGAATCCCTATTCAGTAATGGTGCAGAGAGAACAGGTTAGCTGCATGGAAAAGACTGAATCATTTCCTTCTTCAATGGAAGTGATGTGATCAGATTTCCATTTTAGAAGCTTAAAAGAGAAGAGTATACTGAATGAGAGAATAGTTAAAATAATGGCAGTCAGGTAGGTGAGAAAGGATTAGAGATTGAATACAGGGAGCAGCAGGGGAGGTGAAAATGTATGAAGTATATTTAGAAATTAGATATTATTGGGCCTAGTGATAGGAGACACCAGGAGAGAGAACAGTAAAAACTGACTCACAAATTTCCAGTGAGCAACTGGGAAGATGGTCACATTCTCTAAGACAGAAGAGGGGAGGTTGGGATAGAATGAATGAGGTGAGCTGGGACATGCTGAGTGGAGCTCCCAGTGGGATGTGTGGGTGGAGAGGTCAGCAGGCAGTGGGACATGCGAGCCGGGAGCCCAGCGGGGAGGACTGCAGACTTGGCATCACTGATGGGTGGGAGGTGGAGTCATGGGTGTGGGTGACGCAGTCTAGGGAGCACTCAGTCACAGAAAAAGAGAGCAAGGCTGAGGACAGCCCTGGGGAACAACTACAGCTCAGGGAGTCGGGACAAGGACAAAGAAAAGTGTTCAAGGAACACAAAGAAGGGACTCTTGAGAGGCGGAAAAGCAGAGAAGAAAGTGAAGTTACAAAGGGTGGAGAAGGGCGGAGAGCGGCAGAGCTGACGTTGTTGGCGCTCTGGGTCCTCAGTCCTGTAGGACTGAGGTTCACATATGTTCTCTCACTTAATGCTCCTGGGAAAATCCCAGCACTGAGGTATTAGTATCTTCATCTAACTAATAGGGATATTATGGCCCCGAAAGTTAAAATAACTTGCCCAGAGTCACATACCTACTAAGCGGTGAAATGGGATTCAAAGCCAGACCTCTCTGGCTCCAAAGCCCCTAATACTTTTTCCGTAGCATAAATTGCTTCAGAAAAGTCAAGTCAAACAGGAACTAGAAGGGACTGAGTGAATGTAAGGAGTCATGGTCCAGCCAAGGGTAAAGCTTCATTGCCATGAATTACAAAGAGTGGAAGGAAAATAATTAGAGATGGTGAGGTTAGAGCACTTTTTGAGAAAATGGCCTTTACCCACTCAGCAAGCATTCCAAAATACTTCCCACTGCACCACTCTGGTGCCACATGCTGTGCAAGGCAGGAGACACCGGGTCGCTGCTCTCAGGAGCTTGCCCGGGGGGAGGGCAGACAGACACCTGTGAAAGACACGGTGTCCATCAGGCGGCAGGACGCACTAAGGAAAGTAACGAAGCCGGGCTCGGCGCCTGTAGCTTGGTGGTTAGGGTGCCGGCCACATACACAGAGGCTGGTGGGTTCACACCCAGCCCAGACCTGCTAAACAACAATGACAACTGCAACGACAACAACTAAAACAGCCAGGCGTTGTGACAGGTGCCTGTAGTCCCAGCTACTCGGAAGGCTGAGGAAAGAGAACCACTTAAGTCCAAGAGTTTGAGGTTGCTGTGAGCTGTGATGCCACAGCTCTCTGCTGAGGGCGACATAGTTAGAATCTGTCTAAAAAAAAAAAAAAAAAGTAACAAAGCCAGAAGGGAGGGAGGGAGGAGGACAGGAGCTTAGGGAGGGTGGCCCCCGATAAGTTGAGCAGACGCTTGGATGAAGCTTCATGAGCAAGGCCGGCAAGCAGACTGAGGCGGAGGGAACAGCAGACAGCGACACCCAGAGTCAGGATCCCACCTGTGTGTCCCAGGACCAGCCAAGAAGCCGGCAGGGCCAGCATGAATTAAGCAATACAGGTAATGACAGGTCAGCAGGGAGTGCCGCTGTGGGACCATAGAGACCCTAGTTAGACATCTAAGTTTTATTCTGAGTGAGATGAGAATCCTTTGGAGGCAAGAAGAGATGATGTCCTTCACCAGACAGGTGACTGGGGCAGGGCTGTCTAGCAAATTGCTCTCCCATCCCCACCTCCCTTCCGGCCTGAGCAGTCCAGAGGGGGCGGGGGTGGTAGTGCAGCAGGGATTAGCAGAACAGCCAGGTCAAGCCCACAGCAGGATGCTCCACGGCCTCCCCAGCCACTGCTCTAGCCACCATGCCCTTGGCCCTGGTAGAGTGTGATATTCATCATAAACACCATGTGGGAATAACATTGAGTTTTCCTACTTGAAAGTCTAGGGCTCTGCCTAACCCCATCCTCCAGATCCCATATCTGCCCAGGCAGATATGCTTGGACAACAGGGGCCACAGAAGGAACTGAAGTCCTCAGCAGCAGAGCCTTGAACAAACTCAGGGAGATGCTATGTCCAGCGTGGCTTCAGAGAATTACAGTCTAATCCTTCAGTCAGACAACGGTTTGCTGGGTGTGTGAGTCCCAGCCCTACCCAGTCTCCTCTGCCGCTAATGCAGGGAGTTAATTATAGAAACAGATCCAGAGTATGGGGTCTCCACAGGGCATCCTACCTTCTCCACATCCCAGGAAGATTCTTCCTCAAAGTAGGGAAAACAGCGCACTCGGGAGGTAGTCTCAGCCCAGAGGGCATGTTAGCCTAGAAAAATGTCTTGGAGCCAGTCTTCCAGCAAAGGACCATTTATCATGATTTTGCCATCATCCTTCCATACTCTTTTTCGTAAGCCTATTGGTAATATGGGAATGTTAATCAAGGTCATTAATAGAATGCGGATGCCCTTCCATTGCATTAGAGGCCCCGTTGACAGGCAGCTCCTCCCTCAGGGGATTTTCAGCATGACGAATTCAATGGAGAATGGCTTTGGCACACACTGAGAAGCTACCATGCGCCAGGAGCAGTGGAGGCTCCTACAACCTGGGTGTCCCCGTCATTAGCAAATGCTGACATGCACCTCACTCCCCTCCTGATTGTGTCTTGATCTGAGCATGTGCTTTTTTTCACTCAAATCACAAGAAGCTATTTCAGAGATTTTTTTTGTTTTCTTAGTTTTCTACCACCTCGAAGGCACCTTTTTTTTCTTTTAAATCATATCTAAGGAGTAATTCTGGAGCATGTCCTTAAAGCATCGGTCCACGTAGGTAACATGATCTGCAGCAGGGCCATTTAATAATTCAGGCAATCAGCTAACTATCTAGTCCTTTAAGGAAATCTTTAAATGATTTTAGCTGCCAATAGAATTTTTAAAATAGAACAGTTAACGTGTGATAAATATTTTTAAATTCCATTTTCTTCATTCTGCTAAGTTTGAATTAATTCCATCTCAGCTGAATGGCTTTTATAGTAAGCTCCTGTAGTGCAACCTAGAATCCTCTAGAGTAAAACCATGACATTGCATCCCACTGGACTGTTTACTTGTCTGTGTCTTTGCTCGGACACCGTAAAGCACACAGTTGGAATGAATGAGGGATGGGCGGACAGACAGATGGATACTTCACATTGAACATACCACGATACTAGTAAAATGTGGTTTGCTAACATCATCCTCTTAAGACCTAGAAAAGTCCTGTGTTTGGTGGGGGTAATTTTAAAAGAGAATGTGTTTAGCTCAGCAATAGTATCTGCCAACTGTTCTAGGAACAGAATTAAGGGAGCAGAAGGCCTTAAAATATTCTCAGTCTTACAACTGTGGGGGAGTAAATTCTGACCCCAAACGTCAGAAAAGTCAGGAAGAAGAAGAAAATTCGTTCTCCATTAACACAAACAATACTTTCTCTATATGTGTGCTAGCTCTGTAAAATTCAGTGGGGTGTCAGTTATTACCCCAAAACACATACACTTGCTTTTTTCTCTTTGCTTCTTTAAGTACAAAAGTAACAAAGTATGCAAAAGTAAAGCATACATAAGTAGCTCACTAAAATGTGAAAGCCTCCAGGTATCCAGAGGTACCCATGGTTATACATGGGTCCAATTCATATTTGATATGAGGATTTAGTAAGGCAGCGTTCAGTGAAATTAAACTCATTCCACGTTTTATTTGTTTATTTACTTGTTTATGTAGATACAGGGGCTCACTTTGTCACCCAGACTAGAATGCAATAGCAAAATCATAGCTAACTGCAGCCTCAGATGCCTGAACTCAAGTGTTCTTCCTGCCTTAGCCTCCCAAGTTGCTGGGACTACAGGTGCACATCACTACACCTGGCTAATTTTTGAATTCTTTTTTAATAGAGATGGGATCTCACTATGTTACCCAGGCTAGTCTCAAACTCCTCATCTCAAGATATCCTTCTGCGTTGGCCTTCCAAAGCACTGCGATTGCAGGTATGAGCCATAATATCCATTCCTCTTCTTCTTCTTTTTTTTTAATTTTAATTTTGTATTTTATATTGACCATTTATAATTGTATATATCTATGGGATACAAAGTGATGTCATGATTTATGAATACATGTACAAAATGAAGTAATTAAATCAAACTTGTTAATGAATCCATTACCTCAGATACTTAAATTTTTTTTGTAGTGAGAACATTTGCAATTTACTTTAAGTGATCTTGAAATATACTCTATTATTATCCATACTCTATTATTAACCATATTCACCAGGCTGTTCCCCCTTCATTCTTTAAACAAGAGTATCAGCTCTGTGAGGGCTGGAATCCATGTGTTTGTGCCCAATGCAGTCTCCTGAGCCCCTGGAGCAGCCCAGCACATGGTAGATGCTGTATGAATACTTGTCACATGTATGCACAAATAGTAACTGACATCCACAGTGTACCACACTATCCTCAGTAGATTCAGCAGTGGAAAAATTAGGTAATGTCGACTTTCATGGAATTTAGGGGATAGGCATGATTACCCAATGTCCCCCTGCTTTTGATAAACCCAGGGACCCATATGAGGAACTCTCTTCCTCTCTTCCCACCCTAATCTGTCCCCCATCCCCACCCCACCCCAGGAAGATTACCCTGATCTCCTCCAACCACACCCTTCCCTGGCTTGGGTCCATCCTGGTCCTTCCCACCCTAACCTGTCCCCCATCCCCACCCCACCCCAGGAATATTATCCTGATCTCCTCCAACCACACCCCTCCCTGGCTTGGGTCTCCATCCCTGGTCCTCCTGTACTTACTGGTACTTATCTCCATCAGAGCACTTGTCACCCTAAAATCTCATCATTTATATTCTTCCCTCTCTCTTCCACCAGACTAAATTTGAGACTTGGAATACAACTTTTTGTGTTTGTTTCTGTCATCTTTGCAGGTCTAGCCCAATCCATAGGTCACAGGAGATGCTTAACAAATGAACAAAGGATCAAATAGATGAATATACAGTCACTCACGGAAGTGGGGTCATTCCACTGAAAAGGATTTAATTAGAATGTGTAGCTCTCATGGTGGGAATTTGAGGAATGAGGCAAGTGAGAATCTCTAGGCCCCTCTTAATCATATCCTGGAAAGGCAGCTGCGACTTTGGCTATGCCTGGGTGAACCCTGACAATACTGGGTCTCAGACTTCTCTCCTCACTCCCCTTTAATTATGCCTTAGACTGAGCACCTGGTTTGTGTTTCACCCAAACTCATAGCTTCAGGAAATTTTCTCTATGTAGAGATTTCATTTTATTGTTGACTTTTCCACTCTGTGCAGTTTTGAAGGAAGTCACCCAATGCGTAAATGGGCCCAACATAGAGTCTTTTTATCTAAAATCTTCAAGGCATCTAAACTCCAAGTAGAAACTCCAAATTCTATTCTGCAGAAAACACTGTTTTCTCCATTCACTTAAAGCTAAATGAAACCCATGTCTCTAAGTCAATTACAAATTTTGTTTTCTTTTGTCCTCTACAATTTCTCCCCCAAGAGAAACATTCACTCACTTTTTTAGCTACCTCGTAGAGCTGGGTTGGAAACTGAGATGAATCATCAAGTTTCCAGGCAGCTATAGGGAAACCTGAGCGGGCAGCTGGGCACTTGTATACAAGGGACACGTGACACCCATTTTACCCAGACAGAGCTCACTTATTTTCCATAGCATTTTAAAACCGGGCCTGGTACCACTATTTGACCTATTTATAGTTTTACATGTAACATAATATTTACTTCAGACTCTAACAGGAATGCTTCTTATAAATGTCAGCAGATTATTTACTATGGTACATTAATTAGTTACATAAATGCTTCCCTTTTCAAGGTGGATGAGGAGGATACTGTTAATGCTCCCTGGATTAACCTCTTATTATTGCTGTTTGAAGTTACTTCATATTTAAGAGAGTTATCACAAGACTGTAAAACTTTGGATGCGTAATACATCTGTTACTTAAGTGATGTCAAGCGTTTTCATGTTAACTCACATGGTGAAATAAAACAATAGAATATGAATGCCATGCACCCTGAATTAAGAGAGAATCATCACAATTTGAACATTAAAAAAAAAATCAGCATTTCATGTTCATGTTCTTGATTGATGGCTTTAACTCACATTATTTTTATGATGATTAGGTCAAATAAGCAAAATAGTTAAAAGTGAAAGAAGCGTTGAAGGTCAGTGGTCTCTGAGGAATTATTACAGAGGTTGAAGGCAGTTTTATTCTCGGACTTCTCAGGAATTCAGATCAACAGTGACAATAAATGGCAAATGTGATCTATGTTTGGAGAGCTGTTACGTACAGGCATGTTCTGTCTTGGCGACTGGATGAACATGTTTTCCCCAGTTATAATCACAAAGAGATTATCAGTATGAAAAATTGTCAATGGAACTTAAAATATAATACAAGATAAATATTTTCAAAAAAGAAAACAGCAGGCCGGGCACCGTGGTTCACGCCTATAACCCTAGGACTCCGGGAGGCCGAGGCTGGTGGATTACTTGAGATTAGGAGTTTGAGACCAGCCTGAGAAAGAGCATGACTCTGTCTCCAAAAAAAAAAAGTAGCCAGGCATTGGGGCTGCTCTGGAGGCTGAGGCAAGAGGATCACTCGAGCCCAAGAGTTTGAGGTTGCCATGGCACTCTACTAAGGGCAGCAAACTCAAACTCTTAATCTCCAAAAAAAAAAGAAAGAAAGAAAGAAAAGAGACAGAGGGAGAAAACTGCAGTGTGTGCATTTTTATTTTCACCATTGTGTCTTATTTTTCCATATCAAGATGTAAGTGGGGAAAAAGAAAGATTATAAATGTGGGTGCGTTCCTGACCAATGAAGTGCCCTAAAATCAAATCCTGCATGTGAAAGCAATCCCAGGAAGTGAGCACTGTTATTCTTCCCATTTTAAAGATGAAGATATTAAGGCACAGAAAGATTAAATCATTGGCCCAAGGTGGAGTGGTAAAGCTGAATAAGGGAGAGGTTCTCAAACTGTGTCTCAGAGACACTTAGAGGTACCCAGGATCCCTGCAGGGGCTCCAGATCAAAACTATTTTTGTAATAAAACTATTTTTAATAACACTAAGCTGTTACTTGCCCTTTTTACTCTCATTCTTTCACAAGTATATAATAGAGTTTTCCAGTTGCCCCATGACAATGCAAAAGATTGCATACAGAAGCAGATAGGAGAATCCAGCTGGCTTCTATCAAGCCACTCACCCGTGAGATGTGCCAAATTGCAACCATGCCACACTTTTCACAAAATTTTGTTGTTTTGAAAAATATACCTATTTTCATTAAAATTATGTTGTCTATGTTAATATATAATGGCTTTCTGAGTCTTATTTTTAAATGAATGTTTAAATTTTCTTAGTTTCTATCTCCAGTGTAGTACATATCTATAGCTGCAACTCACTAAACCAAAGTTCTTTGGGGTCCTCAATAATTTCTAAGAACATAAAAAACCTTTAAGATCAAAAAGCTTGAGAATGATCACAGCAGTCTTTCATAGCCTATAAAATGAGCATCACTACATTGTATACATTAATAAAAGAAGAGGTTGTAATTACAAAACAGGGTCTACATGTAGTCTAAAATCTAGATGAAAAAAATAAAATAAATCATTGCAATATGCAAAAGTCTTAGACGCTTGAATATTTTGACACCTAGCTTTGGAGCTGAGATTTAAAATTTTAATCTAAATGTGTCCTTTGGCTTTTAGTAAACCACTATGTAGGGTCACCTCTGCCTGGAATGTCCCCAGATAAGCACAGACATCTCTTGGTCACCCCATTCCAATCTCTACTCAGATGACCTAATTGAAGAAGCCCTCCCTGGCCATCTTATTTAAATCAGCAACCCACCCTTTCCCCTCCATCACTCTTTATGCTTTGTCCGATTTTCTTTAGAACAGTTATCTTATCTAATATACACATATATATTTTTCAGTGCCCAGGCCCCACCATGAATTATAAACTCTATGGAGGCAGGTCTGTTTATCTTGTTATTCACTGTTATGCCCCTAATACTAAGAACAGTGCCAGAAACACGAGCAACTACCTGATATAAATGAACACATAATGTTTTATGTAAAAATAATATAATGGAGAATAAGAACAAAATAGGTGCTTCAAGCATAAACTATTCAAACAAATCAGCAATTCTGAGCAAATACTTGAGCGTAGCCTTGTGGCAAACACATGAGGATGTGTTCGCCACGTCATTTCCTCTTCCTGAGCACACATTTCCAGCTTGCCTTGTAGTTGAGGCCCAAGGACTCAGTTCTGGTCAGTGGTTCTCAAATTTGAATGTCTATTCCAGTGATTTTCAAGCAGTGTGCTGAGAAATTTTTAAAGATCACTAATTAAATTATTTTTGAAGGAAGTTCAAAGCACAGTAAGTATATTCTTTTTTTTACTATTTGTCTTGATCAATATAATTTAAGTGTGCCATGGAAGTTTAACTGTAAGTTCAAGTGAGCTGTGAAATAAAAAAGATTGAAATACACTGGTCTATACAAATCACCTAGAAATTTTATTAAAATGTGGATCTTAATTTAGGAAGTCTGGGGCCAATGAATAGATATTTATAACAATCTCTTAAGTGAGGATGCTGCATCTAGTTTGTGGACCACATTTAAAACTACTTCTATACCAAGCCCCTTCATGGAAAATTTTACCAAACCCTGATCTGCACCATATAGACCATCTAGTTAAACAAAGATTATATTTTATTAAGTATCCCAAAACACAACTATTCATTAAACCACATATATCTAATTCTATTTAGGTTGTAGTAAAAAATATTTCATTTTCCTTCTCCTATAAAGACAGGCCCTCTAAAAAATGATATGTTATACTAATTTCAAAAGATGAAATTTCAACTGCATAAGTCCAAGAAAGAAGGCATTTCATTTTACAGGTTACTATGCTCAGCTCTCTGCCTTAGGTAAGCATTCATTCAAAAGAGTGTCAAATTTAAGAGTAATGCAACAATTTTTTCATTAAATCATAGCTGTGTACATTAATGCAATCATGGGGTACAAAGAGCTGGATTCATATACAATCTGAAATATTTTCATCAAACTCTTTAACATAGCCTTCATGGCATTTTCTTAGTTATTGTGTTAAGACATTTATGTTCTACATTTAGTAACTTTCACCTGTACCCTTCTAAGATGCACTGTAGGTGTGGTCCCACCAATTACCCTCCCTCTACCCATCCTCCCCCCCCCCCTTCCTTTTATCCATTCCCCATATTCTTGCGCTATAATTGGGTTATAGCCTTCACATGAAAGCTATAAATTAGTTTCATAGTAGGGCTGAATACATTGGATACTTTTTCTTCCATTCTTGAGATACTTTGCTAAGAAGAGTATGTTCCAGCTCCATCCATGTAAATACGAAAGAGGTAAAGTCTCCATCTTTCTTTAAGGCTGCATAATATTCCATGGTGTACATATACCATAATTTATTAATCTATTCGTGGGTCAATGGGCACTTGGGCTTCTTCCATGACTTAGCAATTATGAATTGGGCTATAATAAACATTCTGGTACAAATATCTTTGTTATAATGTGATATTTAGTCTTCTGGATATAAACCTAGTAGAGGAATTATAGGATCAAATGGCAGGTCTATTTTTAGATCTCTGAGTATTCTCCAAACGTCTTTCCAAAAACAATGTATTAGTTTGCATTCCCACCAGCAGTGTAGAAGTGTTCCCTTTTCTCCACACCCACACCAACATCTCTGGTTTGGGAATTTTGTGATATGGGCTAACCTTATTGGAGTAAGACGATATCTCAAAGTAGTTTTGATTTGCATTTCTCTGATGATTAAGGATGATGAGCATTTTTTCATTTTTTATAGGCTGTGCGCCTGTCTTCTTCAGAGAAGTTTCTCTTCAAGTCCCTTGCCCACTTTGCAATGGCATCACTTGTTCTTTTTTTGCTAATACTTTTGAGTTCTCTGTGGATTCTGGTTATTAAACCTTTGTCGGAGGCATAACCTGCAAATATCTTCTCCCATTCTGGGGCTGTCTGCTTGCTTTAATTACTGTGTTCTTGGCTGTGGAGAAGCTTTTTAGTTTGATCAGGTCCCAGTAGTGTATTTTTGATGCTGCTTCAATTGCCCAGGGAGTCCTCCTCATAAAATATTCCCCCAGGCCAATTCCTTCAAGAGTTTTCCCTGCACCTTCTTCTAGTATTTTTATAGTTTCATGTCTTAAGTTTAAATCTTTAATCCAGTGAGAGTCTACCTTAGTTAATGGTGAGAGGTGTGGGTCCAGTTTCAGTCTTCTACAGGTCGCCAGCCAGTTCACCCAGCACCATTTGTTAAATAGGGCATCTTTTCCTCAATGTTTTTTTTTTAATAATTTTATTAAATCATAATTATGTACATTGGTGCAATCATAGAGCAGAATGTGCATAACATACAATCAGAAACATTTTGATTGTACTGTGAGAGATAGCCTTCATAGCATTTTCTTAATCACTATATAAAGACATTGATACTCTACATTTAATAAGTTTCACCAGTACCCTACTAAGATGCACCATAGGTGTGATCCCACTAATGGCCC
>CAUYRH010125287.1:0-20275 GCA_963574655.1 Perodicticus potto | reverse complement strand
TGTGCCACACCTTTTGGGGGCAAAACACAATTGTAAGAGGGACTTTACCCAACAAATGCAACCAGTGTAACATGGTTTCTTGTACCCTCAGTGAATCCCCAGCAATAAAAAAAAAGAGAGTTAATTCAGGGAGTCCCCATTGACTCAGGGCTGCCCGTGGTCAGGGGCTGTAGCTGGCCAGGCTTCTTACTCTCCCACTCATGGATTATGCTGTATCATGATCTGAAAGTTCCTCACCAACTCCTGCCCCTTCTTCCCTTTGTCCTTCAGAGATGCTTCCCCAGTGAATCTCGTTCATGTCCAACTCTTTCTTAACTTCTTTTTGTCTGGAGAATTGAATTGCACAGCGGGTGTCTCGTCAGCTGGGTCTATTACAGCAAGAACATGACAGACAGACTAGAAAGTTGGACAACAAACATCTACTTCTCACAGTTCTAGAGGCTGGAAGTCCAAGATCAAGGTGCCAGCACGGTTGGGTTCCAGTGAGGGGACCTCTTCCTGGTTTCCCCCCATGGTGGAGAGAGAGGAGGAAGGAAGCAAACTATCTCCTGTCTCTTCTTAGAAGGGCACTAATCCCACCATGGGGGTTCCACCCTCATGACCTCATCACCTCCCAAAGGTCCCATCTCCAAGTACTATCCCAGTGGGGATTAGAGGCTTTCAATGTATAAATTTGGGATGTAGGGGCACAGGCATACAGTCTGTAGCACAAGGGCAAACACACAGAGATTAGAGATGCCTGTGTTTGGCTCAAGAACAACCACTGTTTATGAATGGAGCAATTCCAAGGACAACACCACTCCTCACTTTGTGCCTCAGAGTCTGTACTTGGGTGCCAGGAGAAACAGAGGTAAAACAAAACAAGCAGCAGGGGGCCAGATTCCTTAATGCCCCCAGACATGGAGGTTGTTGGTGGAGATACATTGGCTGCCACCCTGGCAGCAGTGGCACGGAAGGGAACTGCCTGGGATTGGAGACATTGGAGGTGATGTGCAGAGCCAATTGGTGACTCAGTGTGAGCAGCCTGTATGTGGCACTGGGAGGAGGAAACTGTAAATATGAAGGATCCAAGAGGCTGTTTCTTGATACACAAAGCACCCCTGGGGGGAGCAGGAGGAGGTGCCCAGTTCCAGCCAACAGGGTTGACGCACAGTCACAGAGACTCTAGTCAGGGGTTGAGGTTAGAGTTTGTCTCCAAATGCCAGTTTGGCTTGGCAATAAGATGTTAAATGTAAAATTGGAGATACTGATTTGATGCTTTATAAACCCTTCCTTTTGACCATCTGGAGGGGAAAAAACGAAAATAAGATTTCTTTAAAAATCTAGTCTCTGTCTTTTTCTTCCTACCTTTTCCTGTTCTCTTAGCTCAAAACAGATCTCTTCAATGATACGCCAGAGCTTCCTAAACCCCTCTCAAGGAGGAATGCTAAAAGGCTTGCTTTGAGTTATTTTGTATGGATTTGTTTTGTTTTTCTCTGTTTCTTATCAAACTTGGGAGCAGGTGTTGATCAGATGCAAAGTCCAATGACAGCAGAAACTCCCCCAGCCTCCACCCCCAGGCTGGCTGTCTAAGTGTGCAAACAACTACAGTTCCTATGCCTTTCAGGTGCACTAGCAGGGTTGTCCTGGTTTTGAGGTGATTGCCAGGTAAGCTTACTATTCAAAGAGTCTCCCTCCATCCAAGGTGAAATTCTCTGCTCCTTGATGGGGTCTGTTAAGTGCCTGTGTGTTGTGAAGATGTGCAAGGGTGCCTGTTTGGTTTGGAGCCAACCCCCTCTCTCTCTGCTGAGCACACTTTGTTATGACCAATCACCACGCTCCACATCCACTAGCACCACCCAAGGCCAAGCCACTGACCTATGGCTCTGGCCAGGACTGCTGTCTTTATCTGCACATAACTTTCCATCTGTCCCTCTTCCTCCCCACAGCAACCAAAGCCAGATGTTCTCAGGATCAAGTCCCAGAGGACCTCTGTGATGTGGCAGGTGTCTACCTTGCTCATGGTGCATTTATCTCTCTGTGTAGCCCTCATCCAGCAAACATGTGCTAAATGAACAAAAGAATGAATGGTCAGATGAATATGTCATCATCTAGGAGATCTTCCTGCTAGTTCTTTTTCTATAGGACAAGCTTGTACTCTCACAACCTTGACATCAGGTGGATGGCAGCTACAGAAACCACAGTGCTCTCCAAGGGACTGCCTAGAACCCTCCCTCCTTCCTTGCCAACTCTTTTTTGGATTCCCTCCTTTTGACACTCAAGTCCTCATCACCAGCTTTCACTCCTTCTGCTTCCTGCCTGTCCTCAGATTGTCCCCCGGCCGCATTTTCTCTGCAGGGCTTTGGAAGGAAAAGGACCTGGATTTCCTTCCTCAATTGAGACCTGTATCTGAGCTATTGACCATATAGGACCTGACTCCCAGATCCCAGCCACTGGGCCAACCCCTAGGGGTACCACCCAAACTCAAGTGCCTTCTTCTCAGAGGGCCTGGCACGGACTCACCACCTCCAGGATTGCCCAAGGGTCTGTCTTCTGCCAGCCTGCAGAGAGTGAAGTCAGAGTCTGTACCTGACATTTACACCATGGCATCCTCGGCACAAGCACTGTGCCAGCACGTACATATTGATCCAATAAATGAAATGAATGAATGTCTCCAGGTGACAGTGAAGTGCACAGGGAGCAACAGCTATTTTAGCTGGAGAGATGGGGCCAGCTCAGGCTGCTGTCCCCAAGTGCTTTCAATATCGAGAGAGCTGAGGATAATTAAATGGAAGCTGTCTATTCAACTCACCATGACAACAGCACTGGATTGATGGGCCTGAGGAATAGCCTGGAAAGATTTCAATCTATCTGAGAGGATCAGTACCAACCAGGGATTTTTCTGAGCTGATTTTCTTAAGATCTACAGATAATGTTGTCACTAAGTTTGATGAAATGACAATTTTCAATTCATCCCACTAGTACCTCACAGTTTTATCTGGCAGCCTGTGCACTGGCTAAATGGCATTTCAGTGTTAGTGTGATGGCATCGTGGGCCTGTGTATCTCTTCCCTCTCATCTGGTTTAGGGACGGCTCTTTAAAGGAACAAAACAAAATAAAAAGGTGTTAGATCTTGACATGATAACAAGTATGATTGAGAATTGCATATTGGCATAATGTTATAAAAAAAAAAAATCCAAAGCCAGATGCCATGGTTCAGTCCTGTAATCCTAGCACTCTGGGAGGCTGAGGTGGGTGGATTGCCTGAGATCACGAGTTCAAGACCAGCCTGAGTAAGAGTCTCTGTCTCTAAAAAAATAGCTGAGTATTGTGGCGGGCGCCTGTAGTCCCAGCTACTTGGGAGGCTGAGGTAAGAGGATCACTTGAGTCCAAGAGTTTGAAGTTGCTATGAGCTTAACACCACTGCACTCAACTGGGGGCAATAAAGTAACACTATCTCAAAAAAAAAATTAAAAAATTTTTAAAAATCCAGTAAATGCATTTAAAGAATGTGGTCTTATTAAACATTTGTTGAATACCACGCACAGTCCTATATTTTACTAGCATGGTCTCTTGGAAGTACTTTGTCTTAAGATGAAGAGAGCTATTTGGACCACTTATTCTAAACCTGAACACAGTCTCATCTCTTACCTAGCATCCCAGTGGTCTGTGACCCAAAAACTGGGAAGACTATTCTAACTCATGTTTCTCAAGTTCAGGGGTTGAACTTGAAAGTTCCTCTTGGAAACAATCAACTCAAGGAGTTCCTCTGCAAGGAACTCAGGCATGGTGTGTCTATTAGTCACATATGTCCATATATATGTAGGCATATTATGTATGCACACACACATTTGCACACATATGTGGAACTGGCTTACACAATTATGAAAACCAAGAAGCCTCAGGATCTGCTGTTTTCGTCTTGGAGACCCAAAGAAGATAGTGGTAAGATTCAGTATGATTTCAAAGGCCTGAGACCCGGGGGAGCTGATAGTGTAAACCCAGTCGGAGGGCCAGGGAAGATGAGATGAGGTGCTCCAGCTCAAGAGGTGAGGCAGAAAGAAAGGGTCAATACCTCCTCCCTTTAAAGCCTTCTGTCCCATCTATTCCTTCAGGTTAGATGATACCACTTTCCTCAGTCCACTAGTTTACATGCTAAACTTTAGCCTCTTCCAGAAATAATGCTTCATCACATATCTGGGCATCTGGTGAATCAGTCCAATTGGCATCTAAAAACTGTCACAATGGGCTTGCTGAGTATATTGGCCTGCCTGGGAGTCAGTGTCCAGGTGCTTGTAACTGAACTTTCTCTCCTGAGCCCTAAAATGCTCAGACTGAGAATGGAGGAGACCAGGGTACCAAAGAGCCCATCAGCGAGGTGTCCACTCTCTATATTGCATGGGCAGGTGGAGAATGAAAATCTCAGGGTGAAGCAGCCATTATATACAACCCTGGGGTGAGGCCTGTCTGTACACACCGGTGTCCACCTAACCACTGTTTTCCCATCCCAAGGGCTCTAATATTGTCCTATCTCACAACACGTCTGCCTCGATGTTCCCTTCCCTAGTCCACTCCCAGGCCCAACGTGATGTTCCATCTCCCAGTTAGGATTTCTCAAATTGCTCAGGATACACTTACCAACTAAAAACCCAATGGTTAATATCCCCAAATGATATGAAGTTAAACTCTGACATCAAACTCTATTTCCCCTGGGATGGAAATGGGTCTAGGACTGGGTGGCAGTGAATGAATTCTCCATTTCCCTGCCAAATGCTACCACCCATAGGTTATCTTTGTCTTTTCCTGTTTCAGAAAAGGAGTTGGACACTAGGGGAGAGAAGGCACAGTCCTGGTCAGGGCTCCTATTACCTGCAGGTCTCCTCTGCCCGCAGCAGAAATTTACACCTTTCCCTTGCTCACAGATCATTTTGTGGGTCCCTCTAAGTTCCACCTTGACTGTACCTACCTTAACGTCACAGGACCTCCTTCCTCAGGCTGTTTACAGCCCTCACCTTCCCCAACTTCTTTCTGCTGAAATTGTCCCTTTCTCTTGGGGGTTCCTTCTACCAGGGAGCCTGCACCTACTCCAAGGAAACCTACACTTGCTCTCAGAGCAGGTGCATGAGCCCCCTGGTGGCCACCCTCTCCACTTGCCGCTGTCTGTTCCAGGAGGCCCATGAGATGAGTGGACTTCTTGAAGCCCCTTTTCCTAAACACACCACCCATCCACCATGAAACTGAGGGTTAGACTCACTCCCCAGCCCTGTCCTGGGCTCACCCACTCACCCTGTGAGACCCCCAAGCAAATTTTGGTCTAAGAGGCCTGGTCCCAACTATCTGCCAGTTTTGACATTCTCAATCATTCCCAAAGAGTCTGGAACCTCATCTGGGTATGTAAAGCGCTAGCCACCGGTGACTTTATTCTCCACGTTTTGGGACTTCTGCTGAAACTGAGGCAAAAACAGCCCCATTTTACTATCATGTGATGCACAAAAACAGATGAATTTACAAAAATACTTGGGAGAATATTTACAGATGTGTACTCTTTTACACAATTGTAGAACAAAACGCAAAAGCACTTTACTACTAAACTATCTCCACCACGCAGTAATTCCACTCCTAACTTTATTTATACCCAGAAGAAACATGGGCATAAAAGTCCACAGGAGAATGTTTGTATTGGCATGATCCATAATAGGCTCAAATTAGAAAAGAACCAAATTGACACCAACAGTAGAAGAAAAAAATACCTGCTGGTTCCTGACCCTATGGGAATATATGCAGCAAAGAGAAAGAACCAACAATAGTTACACACAGATGAGTGCATCTGACCAGAGTAATGCCGAGCACGAAGAAAAAGGAAAAGACAGTCCCAGGTTTATAAGCTCAAAGACAAGTGAAAGTGGTAAATGATGTATCAGAAATCATGGCAGAGATAGTGCTAGAAAAGATGCAATGGGGACTTCTAAAATACTGATTAGAATTTTGATTTGTTTCTGTTTTTTAGCAACTGGTCATCAATTTATTAAAACAATTGACTTAAGCATCTGCCGTGGTGACTTCAACCTCGACTCCTGGCTCAATGCTGATGGAGATAATCAGCTTAACAATTTCAGAAGGACTACGCAGGTCAAGGAGTTGCTTATGGATTCTCATCTGAAAGTGATCCTAAGTCTTAGAACCTTCACCACAAGGAGTTTTTCTTGTAGTGATTCTCAAAGTTTTGGTAGACATCCCAACTTGTCCTTTCATTTTGAGAGACTTCTCCTTTGCACCTCTGATCAAGTCAGCACACACCTTGTCCAGGGACTTTATGTTGCAGCTGGTGGAAGAAATTCTAATTTGGTGAATCGCCACCTCCGACTCCACAGGTGTCTTTAAAAACCATGGCTGTGGCCCATTTTCCTGACCCACCTGTTACTAGGTGAGAGTGAACATTGGTGAGTCAGCACGGCATGCCCCCTCTGGACCTGCAACTGCTTCTTCCTCCAAAAAGCTTCAGTTGTATTTTAATCCAGGAGCATGATGTATTCGCTTTGGAAGACCACAGCCATAGCACACTATGCGCATGATATATGCAGTTCTCTGTGTGCCTGTGAGAATTTAATCTAAAAATTACGTAGAATAATGGGTCTGCTATGAGAATGTGCCTTATTATGTACTGCAAGACTTGAGAAACCAGTGACCATAGCCCAACTGAGCACAGGGTGGCAGCTGACCTGGGGCTTTTGACAACGAAGCTCTGGGCTCCTGCAGAGTCTCACCAACTTCTGATGCTTTTATTCCTTCTGCTCCATTTTTCCCATCACTGAGGCAGACCACAGTGTCTATCTTCTTCCACCTTCTTAAAAGCAACCTCCTTGGTCACCAGTGGGGGAACTTGTGATCTTCTAGCTCCTTAAGTGTGGCCTTTTGATTGAATCCAAATCCTTTCATTTTTATGAATGCATTTTTTGTTTGGCTTTTATATTTTTAAAATGAATGTATTTAAAACACCAAAGAATAAAATAAATTTTAATAAAATAATCCTCCCAGATTGACCAGCATGATTAGAACATTAGTAAGACAGAGGGGCAAAAGTGACAGCTGCTACACACAGGATTTAGTTCTAACTCCTCCCCCCCTTGCCTGACCATTGCCACTATTGCATAAGGCTGGTTGGCGAGAGTTTATGGGGGTCGAGTATGCCTGCCTGTTATCAGCTTTTGACAATGGTGCACAATGTTTCTGTTTGAAGTAGAAATTGTGAATAGTTGCACAGATCGATGGTATTTTTTAATTCTGTATGCTTAATAGCCCATCATGTCAAAAAAGAGTATGCTGAAGGAAGAAAACAGATTTGTTAATGAGGATTGGGAATTGCAATATTATGTTGTTTCTGTTAAAGATAAGATGATGTGCTTGCTTTATGTGATACTGCAATATCAACATTAAGGAAATTCAATCATAAGGACCACAGATTTTTTTAAATTGAAGAGGCACAAAAGGTTTATTGTAGAAATCAAAAGAGGAAAAGCAAAAGCAAAGACAATTCTTTCAAGCAGCAATAAGACCTGGAAATAATGTCACTGAAGCAACATATACAGGAGCTTGCCTGTCCAAAAAACAAAAGGGAAGTCATTCAGTGAAGTGAAACTGAAAGAATTCATTGTCAAAGTTGTACGTTGTTTGTTGTTTAGACAGCAATAATGTTTCCAAGTACAAACAACTGCCTCTTTCAAGGAAAACCATAACTGATCAGCATCATGAATTAGCCTCCAACTTAACAGAACAACTTATGCAATACTTTCAAAAGGAAAAGATATATTATTCAATAGCTTTGGCTAAATCAACTGATACTACTGTGATATTACTGACTTGGCACAGGTTTATATTTTATTTGGGTTATAACAGAAGATTTTGTTTGCTATGAAGAGTTACTCATTTTGGGCACTCTTATGAACAGAGTACAGGGAATAGATATCTTCAACACCTTTCAATATAAATGTTGTGAAGTCGGACTGAGTTTGGTCAATTTAGTGAGTGTATGTATAAATGGTGCATCTTCTGTGACAGGAAATTATGAAGGGTTTATTGCATAGATAAAAATAATATTAATAGATCCAGATGCTCTCATTTCATTGTATCTCGCATCAGCAAAACCTCTGTGTTAAAGCTATTATGTAAGTGACACTTTGAAACAAATTATAAGTATTGTTAACTATATTTGGTGCAAATGCAACATGGCATTGTCAGTTTCATAACATGCTAATGTTGAATAGTGAGGTATTCAGTGTGGATTTGTCATATCATTCCAAAATGCATTGGCTATTGCAAGGACAGATGTTAGCCAAAATTTTATCTCTGTAAAAACATATAATTAAATTTTGTGAAGAACAGAATCAGAAGATTTCTGTGAGAATGTAGCATTTCTGTGTGATATTATAGCAAATCAAAATAACTTGAATGTTTCTTTGCAAAGTAAAAGTAAGTCTGTATATGGTATGTGGCAAAAAATGCAAGCATTTTGGGGGAACAAGCTGTCTTTTTAAAAACCACTTCTTCGTCAAAAGGAAATTTCACATAAACACTTTCCACAGTCCAAAGGTCATTGTTGAGCAAGATGATTATATGCGAATCATTTGAAAAATACATAGCTATTATACACCTGTTTCTTGGAGAATACAAAGAAAGGTTCACTGACTTTGAGAATCATGACATCATACTCAAATTAGCATTTTCAGCCTCACCTGATAGATATCACCAAGGCACCTAAACTACAGGTGGTATTGATTGAACTGTCAATTGATGACATTTTAAAGTCAGTATTTAATGCTAAGAAAGATCTAACTGAAGGCCAGGTGCAGTGGCTCATGCCTGTAATCCTAGCACTCTGGGAGGCCAAGGCAGATGGATTGCCTGATCTTAGGAGCTCAATACCAGCCTGAGCCAGAGCAAGACCTTGTCTCAAAAAAATAGCCAGGCATTGTGGCAGGCGTCTGTAGTCCCAGCTACCCAGGAGGCTGAGGCAAAAGAATTGCTTAAGCCCAAGAGTTTGAGGTTGCTGCGAGCTGTGATGCCATGCCACCTTACTGAGTGCGACAAAATAAGATTCTATCTCAAAAAAATATGAAATACGAAAATATGCAGTAGAATACCGACCCCACGCCTTCAGCAACATGTCCAAGACATGTGTTCTTGCTTTTCAGCTACTTATTGCTATGAATCTATATCCTCCTACCTAACCCAAATCAAAATGCCCCTTAGGTCACAGATGATTGATTCCCCTCTAGAGGATCAGCTGAAACCGTGGACCTCCATGCCGCAACCATTTAAAGACTTTCCAACAAAAAGCAGAAACAACCAAGTTGTCAAAAGGTTAATTTTAAAATTCTAAGGGTTTTCATTTTTTTTATTACTAAGACCATAGTAGTTAGATTCTTACAAAATAATGTACATCTTTAAGTATATCTAATTGAAGTTTCTTGAAGGAAGCCTCATTTGATTACAGCTAAATTAATGTGGCCTTCCAACATGAAAAGGTTCCCCACCCTTGGCCTTGGTTCTTCTGCGGCGTGATGATAAGGAGGGAGCATGAGTTATGTTCAAAGATGATACATTTTAAGTAGTTTTCAGTTCACAGCAAAATTGAACAGAAGGTATAAAGATTTCCTATATATCCCTGGTCCCACGTGAGCACAGCCTCCCCCACTATCAACACTCCCACCAGAGTGGTGCACCTGGCATCACAGAGGAACCTGCATTGACACATCATTATCACCCCAAGTGCACAGTTTATGTTAGAGTTCACACTCATTCATTCTATGGGCACACTTGGTGTTGTTCATTCGGTGGGTTTGGTCTAATGTGTAATGGCATGTACCCCCAGAATAGTATCCTACAGAGTATTTTCACCACCCTAAAACTCTTCAGTGTTTCACCCACTCATCCTTCCCTTCCCTGCACCTCTAGCAACAAATCATTGACTTTGCTATTGTTGCCATAGTTTTGCCTTTTCCAGAATGCCACATGGTTGGAATAGAACAGTGTGTAGCCTTTTCAGATTGCCTTCTTTCATACAGTAATACGCATTTCAGTTTTCCCCATGTCTTTTCATGGCCGGAGAGCTTGTATATTTTTAGCACTGAATAACATTTCATTGTTTGGATGTAACATAATTTGTGTACCCATTTACCTACTGAAGGATATCTTGGATATTTCCAGGATTTAACATTTATGAAAAAAGCTGCTAGAAACATCCATGTGCAGGTTTTTATGTGAGCAGGATGGGATTTTGAAACAGAGTATCTCTTTGAGGTCCTGTTTCTCCACCTGCAGGCTTGACTTCTTGACCAAGTCACAGAGTCTTTCTAAGACTCGGTTTACTGCTCTGCAAAATGGGAATAATGCATACTGCACCGTAGATTCAGAGAGTTAATGGCTCTGAAAACACAGCACTTTCACGGTAGATTAAAGATCATAATGGCTCTTGCAGTAGAAGGTGACATGCCTATTCTTTTTTTTTCTTTTTTTGCAGTTTTTTGGCTGGAGCAGGGTTTGAACCCACCACCTCCGATATATGGGGCTGGTGCCCTACTCCTTTGAGCCACGAGCACTGCCCAGATATGCCTATTCTTCAAAGTGTCCTGACAGTCACCCCTAAAATCACTGTACACAGGGAAAATGGGAAAGTGTAGGCAAATGTATCTTGTATAAAATGCATTTCAGATTAATATACGGGTCCGAATGATTACCTTGTTTGCTTTGTTAGGTAAAAGTCCAAGTTGTAGTTGAGCCCCTCACCCAGAAGTTGTGCCACGTCCCCCGACATTGCTCCTGTGAGAGTTTACCACACCCCCTCCAGGCTGCCCTCTCCCTGATCGCTTCTTTCTCCTTCCCCTGCATTTGAATTTCATTATGTGTTTTATTTACAAAATATTTATCACAAAATGTTACAAAGAAGTGGCCAACATGTGGAGAATACTTTAAACATTTTGTAAAATTTTGTAATGAATGTTTTATAGATAATTTAGCTACAATTTTCCATTTTCCGTATGCATGGTGGCTGTAGGAGTGACTTTGGGGACACTGTAGTTTTAGTCTTTGATGCGGAGTTGAGGCTTAGGGACCAATCACCTGGCAGGAGGAAGGAGGTCTCTGGACATCAGTGCGAGTCTCCTTTGCCTGCAGCCGCGGGAATGGTTTGAATGCTGCTGACAGCTGGTGCATCATCGGGGGCCCCCCCAGACTGTCTTCACTCCAGGGATCTAAGTCCTTCTCTCCTCTACCCTCCAGGAGAGATGGAGCAAAATAATGGAAATGAATTGCAGTCACTTGCCTCTGCCGACAGGAAGAAGGGCGCCTCCGATCTCTCTCCCCCAGCCCTCCTACCTCCTTCGACGGGTGATTAATAGAGTTCACTCTAGGCACGGTGAAGACCATAGAAGAGTAGATAAATAACAGGCAGAGTTTAAGAAGATGCATGTTCTTTGAGTTAATAATTAAAACAGCTGGAGAAATGCTGTGGTTCTCATGGTAACAGGAACCTGCAACTTGGCCTCTAATTTGAAAGCATCAGGCTAATGCATACAGAGAGCTGTCCTATGGTAACTTCTTTCTTTCCCTAATTGGAACATTTTTAATGAAGCGACAATATGATGCAATTTGGAGACACAATGCAGAACAGACTAATTTGCTATAAATATATCAATGAAATGCGTACTTGCAGGCATTTTCTAAGATGATGTGGTAGATTTATGTTATTTGCTTTCAGAGCTTGAGTATGAATCTGTGTTCCTTGCAAAAGTTCCTAACGATAAGTCTGCTGTTTGCTCCTGAATTCCCAGCCATACCGAGGAACCAGGATTCTCTTTCCTAGTCAGTATTCAAGAGGCTATTCTGCTGCAGTTGACTTAACGTCTGGGATAGGATTTGCCTTCCAATATATTTTGGGAAGGATGATGAACAAAAAATATCATCGTTAGTTTAGAGGTGTGCTATAATGTGCTTACGAAAGACCCCTTCCAGCCTTAAAAGTTGGAAATGTACGGAGAGCCCCCTTTGGGGGACAGCTAACTGAGCCAGTCCTTCCTGACTCATGTAAGTTGGCTTAATCCATTTCTTAACTAAGATTGTAAGGAGATTTTTTCCAGACTGTGTAGCTTCCTGCCTTTGCCTTGTCACTTCCCTCCAAACATTCACAGCATGTCACCCATTTCTGTTCCCGAAGTGATCAAACTGTTGTCCTTTGATGATGGTGAAAAATGTGTTCCTCTCATCGTTCCTCCTCGGAGGTGTTTGGAAGAATGACAGTGCCTGCGTGTAGTCTGTTACTGGGCTCACAGCTACAGGACGCTGCCTTCCATCGTGGGCCCGCACTTGGCATGTCCGTGTACGTCACGTTATGCTTTCTTTGTTTCACCGATTGCAATGTCCCATGGTGGCTGTGGGGTCTGCCGTGGTCAGTCACGGCTCAGTTCTAAACACGAGTTCCGTGTAGTAAATAAATTTGTTAAGGGGGAAGGTTGTAAGTCAACCGTGAGAGCCTGGCAATTCTTTTCATGTTGAAAATTCTCATTTTGCTTGTGATTTTCTTGCATATGACCACTGGTCAGTCACCCCATGCTGGGAAAGCGGGCATGCAGGAACTTCCCTGAACACAAAGTCCAACCACACACACACTCTTTCTGTTACTAACCCACAGTGAAACTGAGCCAAACTGAAACCCGAGAACAAGGCTTTACCGAAGGTATTAAATCACAGGCAAGGAATGGGCACAGAGTCACGTAAAGCTAGTTTACGATGCAGTTTGTTCCATGGGCATCTCAGACCCCACCCCGCTCTTGGAAAACACCAGGAAAGAAAGGTATAGCCCAGAAGCCTCCTGCTCTCCCACCTTCTTCTTCCCTCTTCCTTTTGGCTCTCAGGGCCCCGTCTGGAAGGAAAGCCCCACACTACACCAATAGATCATCAGGGTGAGAGCAACATTTTTTCACAGTCAATGTAAAAGTTTAACCACCCTGCCTAGCTACTGTCCAATGTCTTCCTAAGGAGTATAAATAACTTTAAAGCATAGCTAGAGAAATTCATTTTCCAAAAGGTAAATATCTAAATTAATATATCTTTTTAAATTATAACCCATTCTTAACCTAAAGGAACATGGTGTGAAGTATTATACTATATTGCTTTATCCATAGGAATTTATGCTTTCTCAGACGGGATTACAGTGTGAATATTCAAGAGTTAATGAGGCATGGCGGCACCTGTGGCTCAAGGAGTAGGACACCAGACCCATACCATATACCAGGAATGGTGGGTTCAAGCCCGGCCCTGGCCAAAACTGCAAAAAAAAAAGAGTTAATTAGGCTTTAATAGTAATAAAAGAACTAATTTTCTTCCTGGCATAGACTTATACCATATAAACCCATGTCAGGTTCCCATCTGCATTTTTTGGACTAGCAAAACAATGATCTTAAATTTGGCCCTTGGGAACTCTAATATGCAAATTTATAGTACTAGTTGATCTTTAAAATTAATAATTTTGTCAATTATCCCAGATACTACCACATGCCCTATAGCAGGGGTCCCCTACCTTTTTGACACCCAGGACCGGTTTTGTGTAAGACAATTTTTCTGTGGGTTGAGGGGTGGGATAGAATAGTTGTGAATATGAGTCTGCAAGCACTTGATTTATTATGGTCTCTGTGCAGTCCCCTCTTTGCTAGTGATCATCCGTATTTGCAGCTGCTACCCAGTGCTGACATCGGCTCCACCTCAGATCGTCAGACATTAGATTCTCCTAAGGAATAGGCAACCTAGACCCCTCCCACGTGCAGGTTACGGTAGGTAGGGTCTATGCTCCTATGAGGAGCTAATGATGTCATGATCTGACAGGAGGCAGAGCTCAGGCAGTGATATCAGCAAGCGATGGGAAGCAGCTGTAAACACAGATGAAGCTTTTCCAGCCACTTACCTCCTGCAGTGCTGTCCGTTTCCTAACAGGCCACAGACCTGTACTGTTCTGTGGCCAAGTGGTTGGGGACACAGCTCTATAGCGCCCCATAATGAAGGATAAAAACCTGCAGCCCTGCTTCATGCAGTTTGTTTTTTCTCAAGCTGTGCACCTCCCCTCGCTATCTTCTGAGCTAAAACAACTGGCTCTGTGCGATTCTCCAGAATATTTGGCACAGCCAGCTGTTGGCTTATGTCAGGCTCTCGCTCTTTGACAGTTCTGTCAAATCTTTTTGTAGATGTAATTGGTTATAGTTTCCATGTCCTTAGAGCTGCTAAGCTAGCAGTTTAATTTATCCTAATTCAGAACCTAATTGTCTTGCACTGCTGGCTAATTAAATGTTCAAAGAAGTGATAAATTAGGCAGGTTGATCATTACAGCACAAGTAATTAGCCAGTTGATCTGAAGCCAGCCAGGTTTTTAGGACAGGGCTGAGAGGTGGGTGCCACGTGCAGTGATAAGGCCCTTGTTTCGTGCTGATTTGAGAATAGTTGGGTCAGTTGTAACATCTTGGGCCCCCCACCTCAGCCATAAGTTAAGTGTCATGTCTTTCAAGGGGAAAGATTTGCCCAAGTCCTGAATAGGCCTGGGTTCAATTTAAGACACACTACCCACCCAAGGTTCCCTATGGACATGTTAGCAACCATCGAGCAGGGTGGGGACTTCTCTGCTGGAGGCTCTGTACAGCTGAGTGTAAAAATGAAAAGCACATTCCTGCACCAGAGTTGTGTCATAAACTTAAAGGAAAACTCTACAGGCCTAATCCAAGGCTTTAGGATCTCATGAGTGCTAAATTACTAAAAATAGCATGACTAAGCTTGAAACAGAGTGAACACCAGACTGAAATGGGTTGCACTACCCAGAATGGACGTGGCTGGGGCTAAAGTGAGACAGATTGAAGCCACAGGAATGGCCTCTGTGGTAATCCCATTGGGACACATGGTGACGAAGTATCTGTTGCCCTGGGTGGGGTCGCCTGGGAAAGGGGTGACCTGTTCATTGCAGGATGGACCATCCTGGCCTTCACTGGGGCCTGATAAGCAAGCAGGAAGAGTTCTAGTTTCCCTAAAGTCAGCCTAGGAGTCCCCTGGAAGACTCAAGTAAGACGGAAAAAACATTCTATTATGTACGTGCATGATTGCACGCGTGCAACACCATAGGTTGCAAAACCTAATGCTCACCTGGGCTTTATCTGTTTTTCACAGCACCCCCTGCTGTAAGCTGAAAGTCCCTGCACTCCCTGAAATCCTATCCACTCAATGTTAGAATCCACTGAATCCCTGGTGGTCAGGAGCAGCACAAGCAGTCCAGTAGAAATCAAAGATAAGCCCACATACGTCATTTTGGCATTTTCTAGTAAGCACGTTAACAAACAGTTTTTTAAAAGGAAAATGAAATCGCTTGTAATAATATATTTTACTTAACTAGCTTTATCTAAAACGCTATCATTTCAGCACATAACCAATGTAAAAATTAGCAATGAGGTATTCACCATAACTCATTTCATCTTTAAGCCTTCAATATTTGATGTGTTTTTGTGTTAATATCACATCTCAATTTGGACTGGTCCCATTTTTGGTACTCAACCGTAACCTGTGGCTAGAGGCCGCCATATTGGGCAGTGCAGGTCTGGAGGAATAGAAGGAAGCTTACTTCATAGGATGAATGATGAGCAGAATAATCCTTCCCCCCAGGAAAAAAAAAGACGTCTGTGTCCTAATCCACAGGACCTGTGAATATGTTACAGTGCATGGCAAAGGGAAATTAAGGTTACAGATGGAATTAAACCTGCTAATCAGCTGATGTTGTAAGATGGATGTTATCCAAGGGACATAAGGTAATCACAATAGTCCTTACATGTGGAAGAGAGAGGCAGAAGAGTCAGAGTGATGTGATATGGGACAGACTCAACCAAACATCGCTGACTTAAAATATGTACAGGTGCCAGGAGCCGCAGCACATGAGGGCAGACTCACTCAGCCCTAAACCTGAAAAAGGCAAGGAAATGGAATCTCCCCGAGAGCCTCAGAAGGAACGCAGCCCTCCAACATCTTGAGTTTAGGCCATTTTGGACTTTTGACCTTCAGAACTGTGAGATAATAAATTTGTGGTATTCTAATTCACTACATTTGTGGTGATTTGTTATAGCAGCCATGGAGAACGAATACAGGGCAGGACCTTAACCTTGGATATTGACTTCCCCTGCCTTCAGTTTTCCTGCTAATTTAGAACTGAGGGATACCCATGGTTCTTCTTTCAACAGAGTCGCGCTACACAAAAAAAGAAAAAAAAGTCAATTCCCACTCCAGCTGGCCCAGCTGGCATTGCTCCCTGCTTCCACTCTCTTCCCATCTCTAGCTCTGACCGACCATCCTCCTGGAATGCAGCGTGCTGATCAGTCCCTTTCAAGAATCCATAGTGCCTCAGCCTGGAAGTTGTGTCTCAGAGGATACATACGGCAAATCATCTGTTCACAAATAAAAATATGAAAAAAACTTAGCTGCCAGAATGTCCGTTAGGAAGAATCCCATTTTTTTTAAATGGAAGAGACGTTTTAATGAGCCCATTTTGGCTAAAAGTTGGCACTCTCCTCCCCAAAGGGCAGGGATATAACCAAGCCCCAGAAATTCAGGAAAAGAGGTCAAACTGTTCTACATGAAATCAGGAGAGATTTCCCTCTGCTCTTTCTGCAAAGAGCCAGGAAGTTGTTAAGAGTCTGTATAATATAGGAGGAAAGCCTTCCTTACCAGCACGAATATTTAGCAAAACTTTGACACCCACAGAAGACCTGGCTGGAGTGGGTTTGTGAATGACAAAAGTGGAAACCCATTAAAGTGAATGAATTAAACATGGTGGGTGGGATGGATGCAGTTTAAAGAAGAGATCACAGAGAAGAGTGCTCAGCAATCAAGGTCAAAAGCAATTAAGAATGCTTTGTCGGCCAGCGCCTGGGGCTCAAATGAGTAGGGCGCCGGCCCCATATGCCAGAGGAGGCGGGTTCAAACCCAGCCCCGGCCAAAAACAGCAAAAAAAAAAAAAAAAAAAAGAATGCTTTGTCCTGTGGGTGTACAATCCTCAGGTGGCTTGGGGGTTTGCTGAGGGAGAGCTGATGTGGTGCCCTTGCACCAGGACACTGACAGGCCATTCGATTACTTCTGCAGCCCAAACCCTCCTTCGTGCCACAGCCAAGTTCTTGTGCTTCAGACTCTGCTTCTGCTGCTGTCTTCTGCTCCCAGAATGCCCTTTCCCTTCTTCATGGGCTCTCCTAGCCTTTAGGTTCCTTACAGACCTAACCTCGCTATAGACAGCCTTCTCTAAAGAACACCATTCAATCCACACAGTTCCCTTTACATTCTTGGATAAGATCATGTATAGGAAAACACATTATCTGGCACATTTGAAAAACTAACTGCAGAGCTATGCCAGGCTGGCTGCAGACATATATTAAGTTTACTAAATATAACAAGACCAGGACCCCACCCCAACAGATTCTACTCATGCCCAGGAATCTATATCTTTAATAGGCTCCCAGGCAGTCCTGAAACTCTGCTAGCTTTGGGAGCCCCTTCTCTGGTGTGGAGTCTGACACAGAGAGAAGAGGTTGGGGGTTTCCAAGACTCCTCTGTGTCTCCTGAAACTCTGTAGGCCTGACATGGTCACTCAGCAGAACTAGCAAGTTTGGCCAAGTTCAAGTGAAAGCAAAGTAATGGGGGAAGGAAAGGAAAGTAGCCTGGACTCTTCCAGCGCAGAGTAGAAACAAAGTTTATTTAAAGCATAGACTTTTCCAGAGAGAGCAAAAAGGAGTCCCCCTTGCTCGTGAAAGAAGACACCACCTCAAAGGCATTACACAGGTGTGAGTACCTTAGCTTAGTTCCCCTTACAATTATCTATAAAGTGTTTCATTGGTCCTCCTAGATCTTTGGGTATTCTTATTTACTTTCCATTGGTCACAGATTGCCACAGTTGCCACCTGCATGCATTTTCCTTTACATTTTAATAATAATTTCTACCTGTTATTTTTCTAAGAACTGTATAGTGATGCCTATTAGTCTTGCGATGTTTGTGGCATTTGTGCTGTGCATTGTTCTGTGACTGTGACCATTATTCCACTGTATATCCCCAGCTGGAAATTGTATGTTATGGACTTGGTGAACTGAGTCACTACCAAAACTGTCTCTTTGCTTCAGGGCCCTTTTTCTCTTTCTTGTCTAGGAAGCCAGACTTTTCTCTTACTTCTCTGTAGCCTCTTTCTATCCCTAATCAAGAGCGACTTCTCAACGGAATGTCTCCCACCCCTCATGTATGCTCTATGGAACAAAGTTGCTTTTCAAACACCCAAGAGATTCTCGGGCCAGAGTGTTCATTCAGATGCACCCGCAGGCTTTGATTCTGACCCCCAGTCCCTATCATTGGCACAGGAGATGGTGGATTCACAGATCACACTCAGGGGAACAGAAGCCCTCAAAACTAAGCGTCAGTCTCTTCCATTGTAACCTCCTTTTAGATTATTTTATTGGTTGATCTGCTCTGTCCCCCAATGTAAGTCCCCCATAGAGAGGTATTTATTGATTTCCAGCTTCTCAAACTGGGAAAGGGTGGCCCACAGAGCAGCCTTCTGAGTGAGATGGATTGGACCATTGGGCCCTCTGCCTAGCCAGGGGCCCTAGCCAGCTCTGCCCTGACCTCATAGCACCTGTCCCTCACTTCCTCCAAGTGGACTCCCTAGCTACAAAAGGAAAGAAGAGAGATGTGACTCCCCACTGCCCACTCCCACAGTTACACCCCAACACTGGATCTGAAGAGGCTGAGAAGTCACCCATCCTTTATGCCACTCTCCTTCCTGGTGGCTTTCCTGGAGCCCAAGAGGCATAGAGCCACGTTCTGGAATGTTCTGCCTCGTTCTGCAGGCCTGAGCAGGGATCCCTGGGATGCTGCCATACTGACCAGGCTGAGATGGCTCTGTGACTCTGTAGTGTGTCACTCTTCCTGTCCCCAGGTCTCAGCCAGGACAACCGTCTCAGAAAGACACTGTCTTCTGAAGCTTCAGAACACCCAGAAAGTGAAGACTGGTATGCGGATGTAATCTAGAAATTAAGCCACAAGGAAAACATGTGAGGTCTTGTGTGTTATGGTTTAATTTTTTTTTTAAGTTAAAGGTGGTTAAAGGATCTGAGGTGAGCAGTCTTCTGTAAAAGACTTCTGGGGCTGCTATAACAAAGTAGCATAAACCAGGAAGCTCAAAACAACAAAAATCAGTCTCTCGCATTTCCAGAGGCCAGAGAACCAAAACCAAGGTGGTGACCAAGTCTCCACCCTCCAGAGCCTCTAGGAGAAAACCATGCCTTCCTCCTTCCAGCTCTAGGAGCCCCAACTCTTTGCATTCAGGTTGCAGATAGATCACTCCACCCCACCTCTCTGTCTTCCATGGCTTCCCTGCTGGGTATCTTTCTTCCATCATCTCTCCTCTTCCACAAGGACACCACTCACATTGGGTTAGGGGCCCACCCTCCTCCAGAATACACTCATCTAAATTAATTATATCTGTAACAACTCTATCTCCCAGGAAGGTCACGTTCTGAGATACTGCAGGGTAGGACTTCAATATATCTTGGATGGTGACACAATTCAACCCATCACATTGAGTCCTATTAGATTCCTTTGGGTGTCTGAAGGGATTTTTCATAAAAGAAAAGTTCAGACTTACTCTGTGGTTCCAGAGGAAGAACTAGGGCCCGTGGATGAGGTGGAAAGAGTTGGTTTTGGCTGATCTAGAGAGAGAACCCACAGATAGGGACAGCTGGGGAGCCACTGAATGGACCATTTGGTCTGTGGAGTTTTTGTGTACCCTGGGATGGCATCACTTCTTTCACGGTTTATGTGTATGAGCCCTGTTAATGTCCAGAGTACATCATGATTGAAAGGTGGCCTTACTAACGAGCTATCTAACAGGAGAACAAAAACAAATAGAAAGCAAGAGGAATAAACTCACAACACACAATTGCCCCTCTGAAGAAAAACTCACAGCATAACTGCCCTTTGAAACACCTGTGGCTTCACTTGGCTCTCTAAGAGCTTATTTCTCAGCCCTGAGGAGCCCACAAACAGCAGGGGTGCGAGCTCCCCACTCCACCCTTCTGCCTCGATTCCTGCCAGGACCAGATTCTTTTTTTTTTTTTTAATTATTTTTTATTGAGTCATAGCTGTGTATAATAATTCAGTCATGGAGTACAGTGTGCGGGCTTCACATACAATCGGAGATATTTTTATCAACCTGATTGATATAACAATCATGATATTTTCTCATT
>CAUYRH010125285.1:0-20788 GCA_963574655.1 Perodicticus potto | reverse complement strand
ACAGAGCCTCAAGCTGTCACCCTGGATAGAGTGCTGTGGCATCACAGCTCACAGCAACCTCCAATTCCTGGGCTCAAGCGAGTCTCCTGCCTCTGCCTCCCAAGTAGCTGGGACTATAGGCACCTGCCACAATGCCTGGCCATTTTTTGGTTGCAGCCGTCATAGTTGTTTGGCGGGTCGGAGCTGGATTTGAACCCGCCAGCTCAGGTGTATGTGGCTGGCGCCTTAGCCTGTTGAGCCACAGGTGCCGAGCCAATCAACATTTTAAAAATAAGTTTGATTACCTACCGAGATGACCAGTTCTTCAGCCTCTCTCCTTCTGTAAAACCTCCTTCAGCTGATGACCTCCCTGGGAGTGCCCATTTTCCCACTTGCTTTCAGAATAATTTGCCTTTCCAGCTCCTTCAATGGGTTGCCTTCTCTCTGCTTTACTAATCTACCAGCTTGCTGGTAGATTTTGGATCATTCTAATTGGCCTACAATCAGGATCCAGGCTTGCAGTGACTTCTGAAACTGAAATCTGCATACGAATAATCTAGAGATCTTGTACGAATGTAAATTATGATGCAGTAGGTCTTGTGTGGGGCCTGTAGTTCTGCATTTTTCACAAGCTCGGCGGTGCACTGGGCAGCTTCCCTCATCTAGTCTTTAAGAGGCAAGGCTTTAGAATCCAAGTAACAGGCTTTCATTGGGTAGAGGTACGAGCAGAAAACCCTCATAAGAAAATACAGAGGAAAATTTTCATAACATTCAATGTGGCAGTGATTTCTTGGCTATGACACCAAAAGTACAGGCAACAAAAATAAAAATAGACAAACTACTAAATCAAAATTTAAAATTTCTGTGTAACAAAAGACATAATCAACAAACTGAAAAGGCAACTTACAGAATAGGAGAAAATATGTGCATATTATGTATCTAATAAGGACTTAATATTCATAATATACAGGATAAAGAATTCCTGCAACTCAACAACAAAAAAAGTCCAACCCAATTTTATAAAATAAGAAAAGGACTTGAATAGATATTTCTTCAAAGAAGATATGCAAATGATCAAAAACCACAAGAGAAGATGCTCAACCTTACTAATCATTAGGGAAATGCAAATGAAAACTACAAAGAGATTCCATCATACATACATTAGATGGCTAGGATCAAAACATTGGAAATAACAAGTGTTGGTGAGGATACAGGGAAATTGGAACGCTCGTGTCCTGTTGGTTGGAGTGTAAAATGGTGCAGATGCTGTAGAAAATAACCTTGTTTTTTAAAAAATGGAACATAAAATTACGAGATGATCTACCAACTCCATTGTGGGATATATTTCAGGGTCTCAAAGAAGTAGTTGCACACCCATATTCATATCCATAGCAGCATGATTCACAGTAGCTAAAAGGTGGAAGCTACCCAAGAGGCTACTAATAGATAAATAAAATGTGGTATGTGCCATACAATGCAATGTTATTCGGCCTTGGAAAAGAAGGAAATCTTGACACCTGCTACAACATGGATGAACCTTGAGGGCATTATGCAAAGGGAAATGTGCCAGTCCCAAAAAGACAAATGCTGTAGGATTCCACTTCTAAGAGGTAGCTAGTATAGTCAAAATTATAGAGCTGGTCGGTAGCATGGTGGTTGCCAGAGGCTGGGAGGTAGAGAAATCAGGGAGTTATTTAATGGGTGCAGAGTTGCAGTTTTGCAGAGCGAAAAGGCCTTTGGAGATTGCACAACAGTGTGAATGCACTTAAGACTACTGAACCGTACACAGTTGTCTCTCGGTATCCATGAAGGACAGGGTCTAAGACCCCCCTTGGATGCCAAAATCCAAGATGCTCCGGTCCTTATATAAAATGGCATAGTATTTGTGTATAACCTACACTCATCCTCCCATATACTTAAAATCATCTGTAATTATCTATAAAACTAGTACTATATAAATGCTAGGTAAATAGTTGCTATACTGTATTTTTTATTTGTATTTTTTTCATGTTGTATTGTTATTTTTTATCACTGGTTTTTAAAAACAACAGTTCGATATACAGTGAGTTAAATCCACAGGTGCAAAACTAGCAGTTATGGGAGAGGTGGGGCTGGGAGCTGTACTTAAAAATGGTTAAGATGATGAATTTTATGTTAAGTGTATTTTTGTCTCAATTAAAAATTTACAAATAGGGCGGCGCCTGTGGCTTAAAGGAGTAGGTCACCAGCCCCATATGCCGGAGGTGGCGGGTTTAAACCCAGCCCCGGCCAACAACTGCAAAAGAAAAAAAAAACAAAAAACAAAATTCACAAATATTTTCTTCAAATATCATGGCACAACCCCTTTGAAAAAGACTGTGGCACCTTCCAGTGAAATTAAATGTACATTTTACATAAGAGCCAGCAATTCCTCTGCTACACTTTTACCCAAGAAAATTGAAAGAATGTATTCAAAATGACTTGTGTATGAATGTTCACAACAGCTTAATTAACACCCCCAGAGTGGAAAAAGAAATTGTGGTATTTATACAATGAAATACTTTTTTAGCAATAAAAAGGAGCACCCCCCCCCCTTTTTTAGAGACAAGGTTTCTCATTCTGCCATTCAGGCTGGAATGGCACAATGGCAGCTCACTGCAACCTCAAATTCCTGATCTCAATTGATCCTCCTGTCTTAGCCTCCAAGTAGCTGGGACTACAGGTGTGCACCACTGTGCCTTGCTATTTTTCTTTTTCTTTTTTTTATTGTTGGGGATTCATTGAGGGTACAAGAAACCATGTTACACTGATTGCATTTGTTGGGTAAAGTCCTTCTTACAATAGTGTTTTGCCCCCAAAAGGTGTGGCACACACCAAGACCCCACCCCCCTCGCTCCTTCCCTCTCTCTGCTCTTCCTTTCCCCACCCCGCCCTCCTTCTTTCTCTTTCTGCTCTCCCCTTCCCTCACCCCTACTGTGTCATTAATTGTCATTAATTGTCCTCATATCAAAATAGAGTACATGGGATTCATGCTTCCCCATTCTTGTGATGCTTTACTAAGAATAATGTGTTCCACTTTTTTTTTTAGTCTTTTGCAGAGGTTCTCATTATGTTGCCCAGGCTGGTCTCGAATTCCTGGTCTCAAGCAATCCTCTTGCTTCAGCCTACTGAAGTGCCGGAATTACAGACATGAGCCACTGGCTGGAATGAACTTTTTTGTTAAACCAATCCAATGATTGGTGAACAGAATGAACTATTGGTACATGTAGCATGGATGAATTTTTAAAATATTATGAGTGAAAGGATCCAGAACAAAAAAGTCCTTACTATATGATTCCTTTATACGAAATTCTCACATAGACTGAACTAATCTACAAGGGTGGAAAACTGCTCAGGCCCAAGGCAGGTGACTGCAGGGGGACCCGAGGAGCCTAGAGGGGTGGAAGTGTTTGGTATCTTAATTGTGCGGGGGGCCACATCCACATTTAGCACTGGAGGGAGGGAAAGCCAGTCTCCAGATTCTTTATTTTATTTTATTTTTTTGAGACAGAGCCTCAAGCTGTCACCCTGGGTAGAGTGCTATGGCATCACAGCTCATAGCAACCTCCAATTCCCGGGCTCCAGCGAGTCTCCTGCCTCCACCTCCCAAGTAGCTGGGGCGACAGGCGCCCACCACAACGCCCGGCCATTTTTTGGTTGCAGCCATCATTGTTGTTTGGCGGGCCCGGACTGGATTCAAACCCGCCAGCTCAGGTGTACGTGGCTGGCACCTTAGCTTGTTGAGCCACAGGCGCCGAGCCAGTCTCCAGATTCTAATAAGGCAGCAAGAGAAACATAGTATGAAATTTTCTTGCATTTTCTTCTTCTAAGTGCTTGGCTTTCTATGAGAATATTGATTTGTTCCCCGACATCTTCACTGAGGTGTTTGAAGAACTCTCACTGAAGCTATTCACATACGTGAAACTGGAGAGTTGTGTGTCTGCTCTTCCTGAGTGCCATTTCCCAACATTTACCCTGATCATGCTGGACTCAGCAATCCTTGGATCTTTTTTTCCTCTTCTTCCCTTGACTTCCCATCAGTTCCAAACATCAGACCCCTTCTTCTGTTTTCAATCCAAGTTCAGAGTCCAGAGTAACATAAAGGCTGACATAACTCACCACCAAATTCGAGTCCAGTGAAATTCCCATTGCCTGGCTTGAAGTTGATTTTCCTGCATCCCAGACACAATTTTTTTTTTTTTTTTTTGAGGCATAATCTCACTCTGTTGCTCCAGGCTAGAGTGCCATGGCGTCAGCCTAGCTCACAGCAATTTCAAGCTACTAGGTTCAAAAGACCCTCCTGTCTCAGCCTCCCAAGTAACTGGGACAACCGGTACTGCCAAAACACCCAGCTAATTTTTCTGTTTTTAGTAGAGATGAGGTCTTGCTCTTGCTCAGGCTGGTCTTGAACTCCTGAGCTCAAGTCAAGGGATCCTCCTAACTCGGCCTTCCAGAGTGCTAGGATAACAGGTGTGAGCCGCTGCATCCGGCCCTCAGAAGCATTTCGATTCATCTCTTCTGATTCCTCACCAAGCCCGGTGTGTGGTCATGCCAGGCATCCTCTCTCTCACTGTCCTTATAAGTTGCATCTGCCAGTGACTTTGCTTCTAGTGTTATTGAGAAGATAACACCATCAAATGTGACTCCCTCAGTTACACATTGTTTTTTCCTTGCGCTGGCAGTCCCTGCTTTGCCAGGAGCCTAACCCTAACTAGCCACTCTTCTTTCTGTCCACTCCTGGTGCCATAGCAGCTGGGAGGGTCTGTTCCACATATCTGCCATTCATCGTCGTCAAGACTTTCAACATCTCCCATCCCAAGATACTCCAGGACTCTTACACGAGTTGCTGTCCCATTTACCAATTGTATCAATTATTCCAATTGTACCACTTTGCCCACCAGCAACGTGTGCGAGGGAGTTTCACCGCACCTAGAAGTCAGAGAGCCAGGAGATATAGCAGTTAAGAGTTTAGGCACAAAGCCCATCTACTGGGTTGAGAGCTTGGCTTTGCCAATTACTTCCCACATGACATTGGTTAAATTATTTAAATTTTCTGTGCTTTAGTTTCTTCATCTGTAAAATGGGAATCATAATAGTACCAACTAATGATGAGTAGCTGCATGGAGTAAGTGGCTGGCAGATTAAAGCAGTTAGATTAGGGCTATGGACACATAATAGTGCCTAGTAAGTGCTAGACACATCAATTCTATGCCTGTGGATAGCCAGGAATGACTTCTATTGTAGATTTCTTCTATAATTAATAATATTAAAAATTTATCCACATGTTTTGATCATTTGTTATCTTCTTGAAAATGCCTTTTCGGGTTCTTTGACAATTTGTAATGGCTCGGGAATATTTCCTCCTTTGTTTTTAAACTCTTTATGAACCAAGACTATTGTTTCTGTTATTCTTTGTTTTAGTATTTGAAAACATCCTTTTGGCCTGTCATTGGCCTTTCAATTTGTTATAGCATTTTACATCATCTGTTTTCTTCTATGCCTGGAAAACTCTTCCCATTGTCACATCCATGTATGTGTTTCTGTATTTCTTCCTTCTTCCCATCCCCAATCCGACGACTTGTACAAGTGCTGTGACGAGAGTGTCTGGTCTCAGGAGTGCCTATTATTCGATTTTGGAGCTGTTTGGTAAAGAGATAACTTGGTACCATAGTATATTTGTAAATCAAGGAATGTGTCCTTCATTCTCCTTAAAGAGTGAGGATATCACTGGAGAAATGCCACAATTGGCTGAAAAAGATGGGCATTTGAAAAGCTATGTATAGGGAATGTTAAACAAGAAGGCTACTGGTTGGATCGAGTGCGGTCTTGTTTAGATTTCTCTCGTGAAGTCAGCCTCAAGGGAGTGCTGCTCTTGGTGCCTTTGTGCTCCGGTTGTCTGTCAAGCTGAGTGGAGTGGAGCTCTGCGTGGCGTCTAACCTCCCTTGCCACCAGAAGCACACTCCTTTCCTTTCGGCCCTGTTGCAGACCAGCGCCGGGAGGTAGACATATAGCAAGGCTGCAGGTTGTCGCTAGAAGGAACGACAATCTGGAATGTTCTCGGCGGGCAGTTCTCAGACCTGCAGCCCCTTGCCTTGAACCTCCGCAGCAAGCTGCTAAGTAGTAAAAGCCGTTATCCAGGAAGCCTGGAGGATTCATCTCTAGGCCGGATCATCTGACTTTGGGGAGATACACTGGGGTTAGCCAAGATGTTTTTACCTGAACATAATTTCTGTCTCATAATTCTGCTCCATGGAGGCCCTAAAAATAGTAAAAACTGACAAATTATGTTTTTGCCGTGTCTGCTTTCCTTTAATCGGCTAAAGAAATATTTCTGGCTCTACATGAGACTGTATCTTTAAAGCTGTATTTCATCTCAGTGTTTGGGGTAGTCATCTGGCCTTTGATACAGAATCCTGTTCTTCAGTTGCTTTTTCATGACAAGGATTCGTTTTGCTCCCGACTTCTCAGTCAGTTTAGGTGAATGGCAGGAAGAAACTCTTCTCTCTTCAAAAAGAAATGGTAGAGCTGAGTAAGAACACAGAAAACCTCCTTGCCTGAGCTTTTTTAATAAAGGGATTCTTTTGTATTAGTATGGGTTGTTTGGTGACCTTGAGAGTGTCTTGCATGCAGAATAAATTATTTAGAGGTTACCTTGGCTTTCAAATTAATAAGCACTTTGTTAAAAAAAAATTTCAAAACCCTACTTCTTGATCTTTAGATTACAAATATTCTACTTATAAATCTAGCAAATTTTAACAGACATACTTAAAGGAACATAGTGGGCTGAACAGTATCCCGTAATCCCAAATTCATGTCCACCCAAAACTTCAGAATTGGTCTTTATTTGGAAATAGGGTCATTGCTGATGGAATTCAGGTAAATATCAAGCAGAGACCATGCTGGATTAGGGGGGCCTAAGTGCAATCAGGCTGCCTGTATTAGACTGGGAAAAGAAGAGAAGGGTACAAAATAGTCTCGTGAAGCCGGGCACATGAAGATTAGAGTTAACGCTTCTGTAAGCCAAGGAATGACAGAACCACTGGAAGCTGAAAGAGTCAAGGAAACATTTTTCTCAGAAATCATCAGGGAGCACATTGGCTGTGCTCATATCTGTTATTTCAGACTCTGGCCTCCACATGTGCAAAAAAGATAACAATTCTGTTGTTTTAAGATACCAGTTTGTGGTGCTTTTTTTATGGCAACCCTAGAAATTGATTTAAGGGTGTGATTCTTGGTTTCACAAACAAATTTCTTTCAACAATTTACACTGCCGTTTAAATATTTGATGACCTTTCTAAATGCTTCAATTATCTGACAAAAAAATCTCCCAAGGTGCTTGTGCCCTAATTAAATTAGTCATTTCCCTATTTTAAACATATCTGTTTCTTTCATTTTTCAAAATCATAAAAACCACAGCAAAGTGGGTATTAATTATAAGCTAATGATATGTACATTTCTTCAGTGAGGCAGACTCTGCCATTAAAACCATTATTAGCATGTGAGCTGGTCCAGCACGCATGTGTGCTGGAGAGCACAGCGCTGATGACAGCAAGGTTCCAATTCACTCTAACAGGAGAAAATACTGTGTCCTTTGTGGCCACACTAGAGCTTTTATTTTTTCGTCTCTGTAGTCTGGAGCTAGAATGTGATATCATAGCTTACTGCAACGTCAAACTCCTGGGCTCAAGCCATCCTCCTGCCTCAACCTCCTGAGCAGCTGGGACTACAGGCACTGCCACGGTGCCCAGTTAATTTTTCTATTTTGGGGGGGTGGTGTTAGATAGTTAATAGATATGAGCAGGGTGGATGACAGATATGGTTAGGCTATTTTGGATTGGTTTGGGTCAGATGCCCTGGGCCATTATGGTAATGAGGTTGATTAAGACCTTGTGGTGCGTTGTTTTGAGAACAGAGTTAATTAAGACCCTGGGAAACGGCCAAGAAGAAGCTGATACTCTTCAAAATTGGATCTGCCCTTCCGCACAAAACTGTTCTTAGAAAACTCATTTATGAGTTCCTTATCGATGAGCTATAGGGTTGAATTGTATATTCATTTAGATTGTGATTATCATTTTAAACTATACCTCAGTTTTCTCATCTCTAAAATGGATCAGTACTCTGATTCTGCCTTTTTCATGAGTTTATAAGAACACACTATGAACAGCCTTTAAACTAGTAACACTATGTAAGTGTTAGCTATTACTTCTTCTTTAGGTTTTTAACAGGAAACATATCTCTTTTGTGCATAGTATATCTCTAGTGGAAAGCTATTAATGCTTAGAAAAATAGTGGATGCTCAATGAAGACATGTGAGTGTCTTAACAGCAATTGTATAAACACACAGAGGAGCTTATTTTTTCTTGCCCTCTCATCCTGTTTATTTTTCATCTTCCTTAAACTCTGTAATTCAGGAATTAGGAGCAGCTAGCTGTGTTCTTTACTCAAACACACAAATAGCACAGCGGGTCTGAGAGGGAGAGCAGCAATGTCTTGACACCACAACAGAAAATTTTATTGTAAGTTGCTTTTTGGCTTCCCCCCGAGGCATAACGTACAATCGGTATCTAACCCAAAGCTTTCGCCTCTTCAAACGACTTTCTCCTGCATGGGCAGGGTCCCTTTCCAATGGAGTTAAAACCAAAATCCTATGTTAACGCGATCCTCCATCTTAGAGAATGGCCTAGGACAGAAAGTGCTGTGTGGGTTTTCTTTGACAGGGCTCCAGAAGGAGTAGGTTTAAGATTTCTGGAATTGACAGATGATGAGGCAGGAGTAGACTGAAGTGCCATGGGGACAGAATGAGACGCCAGAGGGAGATTCCCGGGCCGGAGGGAGGGGAGCAAATACAGGATCAGTGCTCTCTGATTCTGCCTGTTGCAAATCATTAAGTTTTATCCTATGACAGTGGGTCCCATTCTGAAGTACAGGAACGAGGCTGGGGAACCCAAAAGCAGCACCCGAGGTAGAGTCAAAGGGCCCACAGTGATGGGAGAGACAACTGCAGCAGTAATCTGGTCTGGGACTCCTCAGAATTACAGGTAAGCATCCTGGAACCCCACATTTATGTGCATGAGGCTTTGAGTCATTGGATCTGGCCCAATTAATGGCAGGAAGACTTCAGGACTTTGGAGTACTCTAGTAAGACATACCCTGGGGATTCTCCAGTCTTCCTGCAGATCTGAAAAGCGAATCTTGAAGGAAACGGTAACAAATGGATGTCTCCCCTACCTTTTCTTTCTCTGATTATGTTTTTCTAGTTCTCTGTGATTCGTACTGTCAGCACTCTGCTGAATTTTCAGATAAACTCTTTGTTTATGAAGCTGGCAGTATTTCATTATTTATGACTTTGTTCAACTTCATCTCATCTAAACACAAAGTGGATAGAAGTTGTTGTAATTTTTTTTTCTATCACTGACAGCAAAAGAGTCTTGCATGAGCATATTTCTTTATGTGGACTGAAGACATTGAGCAAACATACCACACTTGAGGATGGGTAGAATGCTACACTCAATAAGTAAGAAACCAAGGAAAATTTTAAGGCACAAGAACCCCATCGATAAGCTAGTAAAAATAAGATATATACATAAATATAAAAAAAGATATTTCTTCCTCCAGGCTTAGTGCTATATATTATTTGAAATGAATGAATAATGCAAGAGGGAAATTTGTTTTTAATCCTCTAAGAAATATTAATGGGGCAATTTTTTGTGTGTTTCTGTGTGCTCGTATGGGGAAGGGATAATGGACAGAGGAAAGCATCAGATGAGACTCATTTCTCCTAAGCTAGTAGCTATATTCCTTTTCGCTTCTGCCACCATGATAGCTGGAATGGAGGCTAGCAAAGATTTTGAAATGGTAAAAAGTTTTATGGATAACAACATTCTTAAAATCAATATTTTTATTATTGCTTTGATGTTTATCTCTTTGGGGCTGGATACTCCCTTTCTCTTGCTGCTGGAACAAATCACCACAAACTTGGTGGCCTAAAACAACACAGCTTTATTAGTTTACAATTCTATAGTTCAGAAGTGTGACGTGAGTCACACTGGGCTAAAATCAAGGTGTCCCCAGATCTGTATTCCTGTCTAGAGACTTTAGGGAAGGATCTGTTTCCTCACGTTTTTTCCAGATTCCAGAAGCCACCCACGTTCCTTGACTCAAGTTCATTTCCCTCTCCTCAAAGCCATAATGTCACATCACTTGATCTTCCAACTCCAGCTAGGAAAAGATCTCTGGTTTAGGGACCCAAGAGGTTAGAGTGGGCCTTCCTGAATAAACCAGGGTAATCTCACTATCCGAAGGCCGTGAACATAATGACATCTATAAAATTTCAACAACATTTTAACTGGTTCTAGGCGGGAGACACAGATGTCTTTAGAGTTGGGGGAATGCTTCTCTCTGCCACAGATAGGCTATAGAATTCATGTTCCAACTCATTAATTTTTTTCACCAGAAACACTAAAGAAATATTTAATGTAAAGTTGCGAAGAAGGCTGTGGCAAAATTAGAATCTCATGATTCCTTGCCTCCAATGATAAAAAGGTTAAGGATTAAGTAAAAGATTAATTTAAATTGGGGTCTCTACTCTAGCCAATTATTCCAATTGTTTCATTTGATAGCCTCGGGGTGCTACTGATGTTGAATAATTCAATGCTTAGTTGGAATCTTTTCCTTGCCTTAATCATTTTTATACTTGTTCTTATCTACCTCAGTTGAAATATATATAACAGTCATGAAAGGTTTCATGGGAAAGACTTTGGGAGTTTTTTTCAACCCATCACTCAGAGATGCCTCTCTGAGCTACCAGAACACAGGAGATGCTCTTCTGGTAAAATCTGTCCATATGTAGAAAACCATGACAACCATTATCCTCAAGACAGGGGGAGTCAGCTGAGAGGCAGGTGACAGGGGCTCTCTTTAGAGAAAGAAGGGGCCATGTGTTAATCTAGTGCAACACAATCCCTTAGAAATGTAATATGAGCCACATATATAATTTTAAATCCTTTAGCACCCATATTAGAAGCAAAAGAAACAGCAGAAATAAATTTGTATGCTATATCCCAATATCACCATTTCCACATGTTAGCAACATACAAATGATTAGCAAGTGCTTTTCATCGCAGTGACTTGGGTCTTGCACATGCTTTTTTTTTTTGCACACCTTCGTTCAGTTTCACCTCATTTCAATTGCTGGGTAGCCGCATGTGACTGCTGCTGTCTATTGCATTGGACAGAGCCCAGTAGAGGTTACTTTTAACTTAAGGAGCATCTTTGAAAAACCTTGTTCACTGCGTCCTTTGCAGCATTCTCAACTCTCATCCAAACAGATTCAAAACGTGATTGCAGAGTGGCCACTCCCATCTAGCTCAACACCAACATGCCACCTCCTTCTCCCTCACCAGCGCCCCCTAGAGAAGCAGGAAGAACTAGCACTTGCCTCCCCAGACTTCTGTGCAGCTGGACGAGGCCATTTGGCAATGAGAGGTCAGCAGAATTACCATCAAGGGTTTCTGGGAGCTGGTGCTGACCTTCTTTCTAGGCACTTTCAAATGTGATAGGTGGGACTGCAGCAGCCCAGAGCATGTCACAGACACACGCTTTGACACCAGCAAATAATTGAATCAATGCTAACAGCCACCTACCTCCACATTTCTTTCTATTGCAAAAAAAAAAAAAAAAAAAAAAATCCCACAAAACTCATATATTTAAGTCACTGTTAGTGGATTTTTCTTTGACTTGAATTTTATTTCATCTCCATGTGATCCAAAGCTGCTGTCTGGAGTCTGCTCTGCACAAACTTCACTGCTTCCTGGCTCCCGGCTTCCTGCCAGCTCTGACAGGGACTCTGGAGGGTGGCTAGAAGGTAGGGGAAGGACAAGACTCCTCATTTCCTTTTGTTTGCTCCAGTCGGGGCTGCCCTGAAGTGCCTCGGCGGTTTCGATGTCCTGCCGGGCCCCTGACTGTTATACTGGCGCAGCCTCTGCTCCACGTGGTGGGCAGCAGGACAGCTCTAAGGTGTAAGTCCGATCATATCCGCGGCGGTGTCCGGTGTCATTCAAAGAGCAACTCGAAGTCCCTGCTGCGGCTGCGGAGGGACTGCATCACGTGTCTTCGTGCCCCTTCTCTGACCTCTCCTGTCCCCCCACCCAGAGCTCCTTGCCTTTCCCAGCCAAACCGACCCGACAGGCTTGCGTCTTAGAGACTCCGCAGGGGCGCCGTCCTCTGCCCGGAGTACTCCTTTCCGAGGCTCCCCTGGCTCCAGCCGTCGCTTGCTTCAGCTCTGCTCAGAGTTCACCTCATCAGCCAGACTTCCCCGCTGTCCGTGTAAAACTTACCTCTCTCCATCACCCTCCATCTGCTCCTTGTTTCTCCTAGCAATTTCCCCACCTCATGTTTAATTGTTTATATGTTGTTCATCTCCCCCCAACTATAAGAAAACCCCATGAAGGTAGGATCTTTGGCTATTTCATTTATTGCCGTATCTCCATGCCTGGAACTGTTCCTGAAATGGGACTCACAGGAAAAGGATCGGGTGGCAACTGGAGAGAGATGGCAGCAGTTTGGAGCATGATGACTTTCGAATTGCATGTTGAATATTCCTGTGGATGTGCCCCGTCGACAGGCAGACACCTGAGTCTTGAGCTAACGAGAGAGACATAGTTGAATTAGATTTGGTCAAAGCCATAGGTTTGCTTATAATCCTAGCACTCTGGGAGACCGAGGTGGGAGGATCCCTTGAGCTCAGGAGTTTGAGACCCCCCTGAGCAAGGGCAAGATGCTGTCTCTACTGAAAACAGAAAAAATGAGCCCGGAGTTGTGGAGTGTGCCTGTAGTCCCAGCTACTGGGGAGGCTGAGGCAGGAGGATGTCTTGAGCCCAGGAGTTGGAGGTTGCTGTGAGCTGGACTGACACCATAGCCCTCTAGCCTGGGGCAACAGAGTGAGACTCTGCCTAAAAAGAAAAAAAAAAAAAAAAAGAAAGAAAAGAAGAACAGAGGCGAGTCAAGATAAAACTGACTAAGACACAACATCAAAGAGACACACCAGTGTGACTTTGCAAGGATGTTGTGAATGACTATTCCAGCGGATAAGAGTGATGCCTCAGAAGACACAGGAGGAGAAATGGTCCAAGGGAAAGTGATTAGATGTCACCAAGAGGACAAGTAAGATCAGAACTAAAACCCCCTTTTGATGTGGTGACTAGGGAAGCTTCGTCCATGCTGGGGAGGGCTTTTGTGGAATGATGGAATGAGAGTTCTCTGGGAAGCCAGATTACCACAGGCTGAGGAGTAAATAAAAAGGTACGGGGGAGTGGGCCTATCTTTCATGAAGAATCTTTTTGAAGAGAGAAAAGAGATTTCCTAACTATAGGAAATAGGCCAAAAGAGAATTGTAGCTGTTGTTGTTTTTAAGATGAGAGATATTGGAATGTGCCACAGGGCAGTGGAAATGTGCGTCACCTGCTAAGGTGAAGGGTGACTCAGGAGCCCCTGCACGCTATGTGAGCACCATGTCCAGACTCGCTATTGCACTAATCTGGGTCCATAGAGGTGTCTTTGCTTAGTCTTTGGCACCAGTGAAGTTAGAGAACACTTTTGAGGAAGTCCTCTTGTGAGACATTAATTCAAAGTATTGCATAATGGGCCAGGGTACAGTGGCTCAGGCCTGTAGTCCTAGAATTCTGGCCAAGGTGAGAGGATCCCTTGAGCTCAGGAATTTAAGACCAGCCTGAGCAAGAACATGACCCCACCCCCACCCCACCTCCATCTCTACTAAAAATAGGAAAATTAGCTGTGTGTTGTGGCAGGCATTTGTAGTCCCAGCTACTTGGGAACTGAGGCAGAAAGATCCCTTCAACCCAGGAGTATGAGGTCACTGTGAGCTAGGTTGATGCCATGGCCCTCTAACCTGTGCAACAGAGTGAGGTGAGACTCATTCTCCAAAAAAAGGAACTAAAACAAAAATGAAAATGAAAAAAACAAAAGCATCACATAATCAATGGACCCATGGACCCATCTGCTATGTGCCAAGGCAGGGCTGGCCCCTGATTCCATGTGTGGCCCTTTCCTCTCTGCAATGTTGCAGATTTGGTATCTTAAGAACTTGCAAAACCTTATACATCCCTCTTCTTTTATCTTTCCTACAGGCTGGAGGCCACATCTTCAAATAAGATCCTTGAAACAGATAGACTGGTATAGCCCAGAGTTCCCGGGGAAAAATATGGAAGCTGTGTTCTAACAATATCAGAATGAGAATAAATATAAAAACTGAAAGGAGCAAACTTTGTTTCATTTTTAAATATCAGATACTCTTGTGAAAAATTTGAGCCTTGGTGACTGTCTTAATCCTTTTTTTTTTTTTTGGCGAATATTGACATTTCTTTCATAAGTGGTACACCACAAGTATATAATAATTTCACAGACCTTTGGTGGTGGAAAATGTCTCTTTATAACGAATGCATTGTGTCCTGGTGATCTGAGAGGGGAAGATTCAGAAGTGTGGTAAGAACCAGTCTTTGTGGTTGGCCCACACTTTCTGGGGCAGCTCTAGTAATCCTGACCCTGTGTGTTCTGGCATAAGAACAAAGTGCGAATCCATGACCTTCCTGGTACGTATGTAAGAGAGCTCCACTTTTGTGAGTAATAACAATGATAATTTCTTTTGAGGACTTGGCTGGAGATACAAGTCAACTTCAAGCAAAAACCAGTGATCTAACTGCAAAATAATCCCTAAGTCTGCTAGGGCTGCCATTAGCAAGTGGCCGTACCCTGTGTAGCTAAGCACAACAGAAATGTATGCTCTCTCAGTTATTTTATTTTATTTTATTTTTCTTGAGACCGAGTCTCACTATGTCACCCTTGGCAGAGTGCCATGGCATCACAGCTCACAGCAACCTCAAACTTTAGGCTTAAGCGATTCTCTTACTTCAGCCTCCCAAGTAGCTGGGACCACAGGCGCCCAACACAATGCCCAGCTATTTTTTTGGTTGCAGTTGTCATTGTTGTTTGGCAGGCCCGGGCTGGATTCGAACCCACTAGCCCTGGTGCATGTGGCTGGCACCCTAGCTGCTGAGCTATAGGCACCGAGCTGCTCTCTCAGTCAGAAAGGCTAGAAACCCAACATCAAGGTGTTATTGGCCAAGTGGAATCTGCTCTGTGCCTCTCTCCCAGCCCCGGGGGTTGCCCACAATTCTTAGTGCCCTTGGGTTTGCCCTGGGTCTCTCCAGTCTCTGCTTCCCCTGTCACCGGTTAGGTTCCCTATATGGCTCTGTGTCCCTGTGTCTTCACAGACCCTCTGCATGTTTCCAGCCACTGGGCTTAGGGCCCCCTAATCCAGTGTGAACTCATTTTACCGTAAAGAACCTATTTCTGAAGACCTTATTCACATCCATTTGAACCAGGTATTGTGACTTCAACGTATCTTAAGGGACACAACTCAATCAACAGTAGAAGGGTATTGAGAAAAACGTGTTCAGAAGAGCTCAGTCTGAGTCCACGCTTAGAATACAAGGGGCAAACGTGATGGGTTGAGTAGCAAACCCTAACTTTGTTGTATTCAGGGTTTGGTTGAAATTGAGATTCCCCCCTGACTCCCAGGAAAGATAAAAATCCTAAATTTTTTGTCAGTGCAAAGCACATAAACCCACTCTGTCCAGCACCTCCAGTATGTCCCCTCTCTTTAAGTTGGGTAAATCTGGCCTAGAAACTGGAAATCCCAGTTGGAATCACTCGGGAAATTCCACAAACTACTTAAAATTCATCAAAATTATATAACACACCCTGGAAGAGAAGCATCTTAATCATAATATCCAACTCTCAGAGTGTCCTTTTATAGATAGTTCCTGATGAACCCCATGGTACCTGGAACTCCTCAGAATTTGTATAGCTTATTTTAGGAAATTTGCTAGACCTTGGCCTTTTGCATTTGTGTAACTTATATGATGGGTAGTGTGTTGAGTATTAAGATCTTTCAAAATAAACCAAATATATTTCTTCTTTCTTTACAATTAGAATACCTCTAATTTATCTCTCAGAGCTATGCACTGGGTTTCTTTTGCCTTATAATTTTGAAAATTTATAATATACTATTATGTATCTGTGTTATTATTTTTCTTGGGCTCGAAGATTTCACATCAGACAGTACTTTTTCTTTCTTTCTTTTGTTTTCTTTCGGGGGGTGACAAGTCTCACTCTGTTACCGAGGCTGCAGTGCAGTGACATGATCAGAACCCACTGGGCTCGAGCAATCTAGATGGAAACTCAGTATGTTGTTCAGGCTCGTCTCAAACTCCAGACTTCAAGTGATCCTCCCACCTTGATCTCCTGAAGTGCTGGGATTACAGGTGGGAACCCCCATTCACTACCACTTTTTTGAACTGAATTTCTATCACTAGGGACTTGCATCTTTTGTACCTGACTGGGACTAATAATTTTCATCACACCAGCGGTCACAAATAATTGAGCCTGCTAAATTCCAATCCATTGAAGAATGGGTGAGCAGTCCCTGGAAAAGGAGAATTTCGGTATCAGCCTTTCCCCTTTTACATCAATGTTCATAAATTCCACATTTTAGAAAGCGGACAAAATTGGTAAGTAACAGAAATGGTGTTTTCCACCTTCCCAGTTCTCACTCCTCTGGATGTAAAAGGAAGTTCGGGCTGGGTCCCTATGTCCTGAAGGCCTTGTGTAAACAAAACACTGGGGACTGTGGCCTGACAGATGACCCCAGCAGTGTCCTAGTCCTCATGGATTTTATCCCCTCAACCCCTCAACTCTTAAGAATAAGCCAACTGTAGGAACAATAAAATGCTGGGAATGTGTTTTGCTATGGCAACAAAGTACCACAGATTTAGTGGCTTAAAAGGAGACACATTCATTATCTTACACTTTTGGAGGTGAGAAGTCTGATGTGGCCTCAGTGGCTAAAATCCAGGTGTTGGCCTGGCTGGATTCCTTGTGGAGGACTGCAGGAGAATGCGATACCTTGGCCTTTCAACTTCAAGAGGCAGCCAGATTACTTGAATCATGGCCTCCTTCTAACTTCAAAGCCATCAGCGGTCAGTCAAGTCTGACTTCTGCCTCCTTCTTCCACTTTTAAGGACATTTGTGATTACAGGGGCCCTCCCAGATAATCTAGGATAATTTTATTTTAAGGTCAGCTGATTGGCAATCTTAATTCCATCTGCAACCTTAATTCCCCCTTGCCACATAACCTAATGTATGCTTGGGTGCTGCATATATTAGGATGTGGACATCTTTGGGGGCTTACCCTTCTGCGTATCATAGGGGCTAAACACATGTATATCCCAGGGGGTCAGCTGTGTGTTCTCTTCTGATCAGAAAGGTGGGAGGCTTTGTCCTAAACTGTCCTGCTTTGTAAATACATTTTACTGAGTCATTCTGGCTCTGGATGAATTGAGCGGTAACTCAAATCTCAAACTGCACCTAGTTTCTTTTATTAACTCTTCCATTACCCCCTAAATCCGCGCATGGAGTTCTAGTAGTCTTTTCCTTTGGCTGGGCGGCCTTTGATTTTAAATGGCAAGTCTAAACATATTAAGAAAGGCATCAAGTGAAAATCTTATTAATTTTTAGAAATAACTTTGACCCATTCAGATAGCAATGGACATTGGAAGAAAAGTTCTTTTGAATGCATTAAAAGAGAATGTGGTAATAGCACCCTCTATAAATGTTAATGTTCTCCTCACAAAGATTGCCAGTCATTTTCCTGTGTATAATCTGGCCCATTTTTCTGTAGTAGACCCACCTGCCCAATGCACACCCTGCCTATCACTCACACAGCCACAGCCTGAACTCCTGTCCTGCAGGACTTATTCTCAGCCCCTCTGAGTGAGCAGCAGACCCTGTGGTCTCACCCCCCTGGCTGTTGTAAATACCCACTCAATGAAGCCTGTTAGATTTTGTCTTCTATATTCTTAGACTTGAAACATAAAAACTCTTCTTATGGCTCGTGCCCATAGCCCAGTGGTTAGGGCACCGGCCACATATACCCAAGGCAGGCGGGTTCAAACCCGACCTGGGCCTGCTAAAACAACAATGACAACTACAACAAAAAATAGTTGGACGCTTTGGTGGGCGCCTATAGGCCCAGCTACTTGGGAGGCTGAGGCAAGAGAATCGCTGAAGCCCAAGAGTTTGAGGTTGCTATGAGCTATGGCACCACAGCACTCTGAGGGGGACAAAGTGAGACTATCTCAAAAAAACAAAAACAAAAACAAAAAAACCCTCTGCCTATATAAAAAAGACAGTAAACCATAGGGGCTTCGGTTGTATTAATATTGGTTCGTCCATTTTAAGAAATTGTCTCAATTTGTCTGTGTTGCTGTAACAAAATACTAATACCATTGCCTGAGTAGCTTATAAACAATAGAAACTTATTTCTGAAGGCTGGGAAGTCCACGATCAAGGTGCAGGCAGACGCTCCTTGTCTGGTGAGGGCCTGCTTTACTGGTCCGTAGATGAAGCCTTCTCTCTGCCCCCTCACATGATACAACACAAGGGCGAAGGTTTTATAAGGGCGCTAATCCCACTCTTGATGGCTGCACCCCATGGCCTAATCACCCCCAAGGCCCCACCTCCTAATACCCTCTCCTTGGGGGTTAGGATTTGAACACATGAGTTTGTGGGGGACACGTACCTCCAGACCACAGCAGATGTTCACCACACAGTGCACACCTGTGTGGGGGAGGGGAGGGAGATACAGGAACTTGTTGCATTTTCTGCTCAATCTGTCTGTAAACCTAAAACTGCTCTAAAAAAAAAATGTTCATTTAAAAAACAAACAAAAAAGTGCAGTCTCCCCAGTTTCCTTTAGGGTCCAGATGTGGCAGCCATTTACATTTGGGGCTGAGGAACATAAAGGAAAAGTGCAAGAAGCATGAACCACAGAAGTTCAGACCACACAACCTTGTGGGCAGGAGCAGAACCAGATTGCTGAGGCACAATGAGGGGTCCTCCTCAGGAAAAAGAACAAATGCAAGTGAAGTAGGAAATAGAATACTTATTTGGGAATGGTCTGCAGTGAAGAATCCTGAGACTTGAGCTTCACTAACTTTATGTCAAATCTACCTTGGCTGGTGTGCCCTGAAACAAGAAAGCAGCTGTTCAGAGGGAGGGCAGCCTGGCATGAGGCCCGAGGGAGAGGCAGAGCTCAGACACCCGGATAGGTGGAGAGATGGTTTGAGTGCCTCACTTTCCAGTTCCAGGCTTTATTCCGTTGTGAACTCCCAATTTGCTACCCACGAGTATTACCCACATGTGCCCCTTTTGACATAAACTCGTGTGCTGGAAACAACCAACCAGCAGACACCATATCCCTTTCGAGAAGGGGAGAGCTATTTGGAAGTGGTTCCATTTTTGTAAGTGGCATCACTGAGGCCAAAAGCCAAGGGGGACTTGCCAGGACACGCAGCAGACCGGGACCAGCTCAAACAGAGCCTGCTGTGACTCTCAGCCCCGTGGCCTTGTCCCTACATTTGGAGCAGAAATGTAAACCCCCTGAGAAAGCCAGGACCTTGGGATCTCATTACTTACGCCCTCCCCACGTTACTCGTTCAGAGAACCCTTTCAATTCAGTCTCCACTGGAGACTGAGAATTAACGAACTGAGAGTGAACGGGGTACGTGTCATCACATGACATTTTGACAGTATGTCCAGAGGCCACTGTTCATTACAGTGGCTTATTGAGACCCTTTCTTGCCTTCCACTGTAGTGATTTGCAATGAGGGTATTTTTGAAACTTTCCCTCCAGGAAGTTTCCTTAACGCTTTGATGTGACAAAGAAACGAACAGCCTTAATTTAAGCTGAATTCAGTTGTAGGCCCTCTCAGCCCTAGAGTTAGGATACAATTGGACAATGTGGCAAAAGACATGTTAACACTCATCTGGAGCTTGTTAGAGGAAACGCGCGCGGCGCATGTTGACCAATTACCCTGGCGTTACCCTGGGTGGAGAGTTCTTTTATGCTGTGGCACTGTTGCTGGCGGTCACCACCGCGTGTTTGCTGTTTAAATCCATGGAGGCAGTTCAATGTTTTTCTTAGTACGTGCATCTTGGCAGCTGTTAACTGCGGACTTAAGAACCGAATCTCTGAGGGGAGAGAGAAAGAAGCAGGCTACCTGACAATTTTCTGTGTTCTTCATGCACTGTACATAATAGTGATACCGGAATTTCAGGTTCTTGGTCTCGGTGATTTGAAGAATAAACCCCCGGACCACAGATCAGTGGTAAGACAGAATTTATTTACAGAAAAGAACACAAAAAAACACTAAAGCTCCTGGTAGAGAGAGAGAACTCAAGTGGGGAGAGAAAAGCTCTCTCCGTTTCTCTCCCGGTCTTTCCCTGTCTCTCCGCTTAGGCTCTTAATCTCGGGGTATGTATAGGTGTATGAGTTCCTTGGTCAGGATGAATGAACACAGTTCCTTCCCCCCGGGCAAGGTGAATGAATGTATTAATGAATGAACACAGTTCCTTCCGCAGGGGCAAGGTGAATGAATGTATTAATGAATGGACAGAGTCCATTCATGGAATTGAGGCCTAGGAAATTCACATGTAATTGACCTAGGCATCGGAAATGGAGGTTCAGTCTTTAGTCATAAGTGTAAACTGAAGGAGACACCAAGGTGCAGGTGTCTCCTCGGCAGTTGTCCAGCCTTTGTGACAATTGGAGCCTCTGGTGGGGGGGTGGAGGTCCCCCTCCTTGCCTATCATACAGCCCGCTGGTTCCTCAGTCGGCTGCCATCGCACCGACACCGCCAAGGTGGAGGCGGCAGGT
>CAUYRH010125284.1:0-19391 GCA_963574655.1 Perodicticus potto | reverse complement strand
CATAGGGCAGAATGTGCTTCATATACAATCAGAAACATTTTGATCGTACTGTGAGAGATAGCCCTCATAGCATTTTCTTAATCACTATATAAAGACATTGATACTCTACATTTAATAAGTTTCACCAGTACCCTACTAAATTGTAGCAACGCCACCCCTCCTAAAACAAATCAAAACAAACAAAACAGAAAGACCTGTGGCTAAATCTTGTTATTGGCTAGAGACATTACATTCAGAATGGTGACTATTCTTTAATTGATATATTTGCATTCTTGATAAAAGCAGTACATTAAATATGTTTTCTCCATGTACAGACTCCACTGAAATGGCAAAGCATATATACTGTAACCTTTGAGAAAGCATCTGTCGAACCCTGAGGATATGATACTGGGTGCGTGTGTATGTGTGTGTGTGTGTGTGTGTGTGTGTGTGTGAGATATAACATAGTACTTGTGTAAGTGTATAAGGCCCCTCATACGCCATTGACGCCAGGTACTATTTACTACATTTTTATTCCCTAAACACTTGCATATAGTAATTGCTTAGTAAAGGTTCACTACATAAAAACAAACACATGCTTTTTGTCCTAAAAATTCCTAATCAAGATATGTATTTATTCATCTAATTACCACAGTTATCAAATGTTGAAATGTGCATAAGTCAATTCATCCTTCTTAATCGGTTCCTGTTTTATAACTTTCAAACCTGATTCCCTGTGTCCAGGCTGGCTTCTTTAACCAATGGAGCCTTTTTCAAGTACCGATAATGTTTCTTTATAGAAACACTTTAAACATTATTAACTATAGTAGATGTGACTTAAACAATATCTAGCAGTTTCCCTACACATAAAGAATTTCATAGCAAAATCCTTATTCTCTAGGATATACAAATTATGAGAAGGTTTTGGTACTATTATGCTGGACATACGCATTTTTATGAATATAAATAAACTTCATTATTTCCCATTCTTTGGTTCAGGTTATTGGACAGAAAAGCACATTTTACCTTCGAGATAGAGTATTATAGTAAATATTCATGGCGGTATTATGTCGTTCTGTTTGTTGAGATCTTCTAGACTTCCTATCTGCATAAGAAATGCTGAGCAAATGTCACATCTCACTATCTATCCCCCTCCATCCTCTCAGGAAATTAGGGACGAAGGCAGAGCACAATGATTCGCTCTCCTTTCTTAGTCTATTTATGAGAAAAATAAAGAAATCTGACATTGAACTCACTTTATTGTCTGCTGTATTAAAACTGTGTATCCCCTGAATTGCATGAGCTTTTGGGTGACCTTATGGTTCTATAGATAAGAAATTTTCTGCAGGGCAAAATACTGTAAAAACATAGGGAGCACTCAATTGTTTTCATTGATTTCACTCATATTCACGCATTGAAGTGGTTGCCAATAATCACGTTCTAACTCAGTCTACCTCATGGATTTATGTTTGTAAGATTCAAATGGAAACAAAACTTTATTGAGCTTATAATATCCAAAATATCTAGCGTGCCAAATAGAAAATATGTACAGTAGAAAAATATCTTCGATGCTGAACACAGTTAAATTCATTGCCTAAACTTTCATAGTGAGAAGCAGGACCAGTATCAGAAACCAGATCTGACTTAGAAGGGCATGTTCATTATGCCGTAGATCCAAAGTAGTTGATTGTACCTGTACTTGTGCTTTGCTTTTCTTCAGAACAAAGAAGTCTGTTTATTCACCTATGTGCTATTTTCAGTAGATAATTTAGACCACAGAAATGATCGTCCCTACCCTTTCGATAAGTTAAGAACCCTTTGATAAAGATAGACAAAATTCCTTAGAGTGATAATTAAATTGTCAACATAGTTGTCATACAAAAATTCATTAACCCTTATTGGTGTTAACCATTTGAACATTCATCACTCACACAAACATATTTTCCTTGGATGAATCTATTGTGGATCTCTATTACACTTCTAGTAAAAGGAAAATCTTGACATACACTCGTGAAGGAAATTGTTTTGGAATTTAGTGATATTTGCTTAAATGGTGTCTTTAATTCTTGGTATTTAAATATGAGTACCAACATTAGTGGAATCTAATTGAACTGTCATACGATCCCTGATGGTTTTCTTTCAAAGCTATTAAAAGAAAATTCCTTATAATTAAATATTTCAGAAAACTTCTTTTATTGTTAACCTGCAATTAATTATAGTCTGGGGAACAAATTATTTACAGATTTGGAAAATAGTCGTTTATAAATACATGTCATTGTAGAATTATATCTCTAATATACTGTATGCTGCCTTTGTTAGGCTTTCATATCACCTGACAGTGTTCAATCCTAGTGAAGAAGATAATGACAAAAATTGAAGGTTGAGAATGAATAGCCTTCAAGGGAGCTGCTCTTTCTCTGATCTGATAAAAGCTCTCTCCTTCTCTTATTTCTGTGTCTTCCCATCCCCAAACCCCGAAGATCACTGCATATCAAAAGCTTTTCGACTGATTAGCAGTGATCTCTCAGGAGTTGAGAACAAGTCTTTCCTAAAGCTGATTTCCAAATAACATAGAGTTTTCCTGTTGTTGCTGTTTTTTTATCCTTAGCAATTTTTAAAATTGTGCTGGGAAATTTTTCATTAACCTGAAATAGATTCAATGTTTTGGCATTGATATATGTACTGTGAATTTGGTAGTTATAAATGTTTTGATGAGTTTTACAGGAAACAAGCTTTGGAATCACAAGGTTTAGGGTGAAGTCCATTTTGTTAAAGTTTGAATCTTAAAATAATCTTTATATGATTTCTATTTTAAATGCTCAAACTAATAGGTGGGTAGGAAAGTCAATTTTATTAGCACATTTCAAATAATACATACTTTTCATTCTGTACCTAAAGAATTTTCATATATTCATGTGTTCTCTCATTTATAAAAAGCCATTTACGGGTTCAAATCCAGCCCGGGCCCGCCAAACAACAATGACGGCTGCAACCGAAAAATGGCTGGGCGTTGTGGCGGGCGCCTTTAGTTCCAGCTGCTTGGGAGGCGGAGGCAGGAGACTCGCTTGAGCCCAGGAATTGGAGGTTACTGTGAGCTGTGATGCCACGGCACTCTACCCAGGGTGACAGCTTGAGGCTCTGTCTCAAAAAAAAAAAAAAGGGCTTGGCACCTGTGACTCAACTGGCTAAGTTGCCAGCCACGTACACCTGAACTGGCAGGTTCGAATCCAGCCCGGGCCCGCCAAACAACAATGACGGCTGCAACCAAAAAATGGCCGGGCGTTGTGGCCGGTGCCTGTAGTTCCAGCTACTTGGGAGGCGGAGGCAAGAGACTCGCTTGAGCCCAGGAATTGGAGGTTGCTGTGAGCTGTGGATGCCACAGCCCTCTATCCAGGGTGACAGCTTGAAGCGAAGCTCTGTCTAAAAAAAAAAAGGCATTTAAATGACCCTTCCTGGTTTATCTTAGTATGAGCAGAATGAAGCAGAATTAATGTCTCTCAGAGGGATTCCTGCTGCTCCAGCATCTTTCTGTTGGGTGTTCAGTCCTCAGTCTGATTTTAGTGTTCGATACTGTGTTATACTACTGTACTATAAATTAAATGAGAAATTGGGGCAGCGCCTGTGGCTCAAAGGAGTAGGGTGCCGGTCCCACATGCCGGAGGTGGCTGGTTCAAACCCAGCCCTGGCCAAAAAAAAAAAAAAAAATTAAATGAGAAATTTAATTTTTTTTCTTATATAGCCAACTATGAAGGTAGAGATGCTCTACTGAGCAAATATTCACGTTTTATTAGATAGGGATTTCAGCAGCCTTAACACAATTTGCCTGTGGCATTTAATGGTAGATTATGGGCTTTGAAAATAAAATGTCACTGGATCAGAATAGAAGTTAATTAGAGCCTTGAAGTGTCTGAGAGACATGTCAATTTTCTATATGTAATGATGAGCTGTTCTTTTGCTACAAGAAAGAGCAGTTTCTCTGACTGTTTGTACTACGTCTAAGGTATACTGTCTAAAGTTCAGCATTATACTTTCTCATGACATTTTGCCAGATAAAAAATATTTCATTAGTTTCCTCATGAACAAAGCAGATAATGGTAGTACATTTTTCATGATCATATATTTCTGGATTGCCAAGCTAGGGATATAAAATTTAGCAGCTTTGGAGCTACAAACAAACTTTTAAAAATACCTGTCATTTTCATATACACAACTTTATGCCTTTAGATTTCTTTTCATAATCTTGCAATATAGGGCATTTACTTTATCAAATTGGTGTGTAAAAGTATACATTATACATGAAGCTGTTTTTGACTCTCTTCCTTCTGGGAGAATTGTCTTACAGTTTGTTGTCATTGTTTGGTATTCTGTTTCTTTGGAAATAGCCATAATGGTTACTCTCATTGTAGCTTAGTAAACATGGTTTAATGTTCGTGCCATAAGCCCCGTGATTTGGGTCAGATCAGTTAGGTTACATTTCTTTATGCGCTCCAGAGGAGGCAAGAGCGTGGTCGAGTTACAGCTGGTTCCTTGAAAACCGTGCGTGGCCCTGTGAGTGAATGTTTGGCAGGGGGTTTTGTTTGTCGTGGCGGCGTGCTCCTCCAGCGTGTTGTGAAGGAAAAACCTTAATTAATGTCCTTCTCTAAGGATTAAAGGCATTTTTGAGTCCTAATATTTCTTAATCTGAAAAACGTCTCTTTAATATTTTAATGAGTATTTTGTTTAAATTCGTGAAATTCTCAGGTGTATTTCTTAGCTTATTTTTGTAGGTTACACGTTCTTATCAGTGCCCATTAAAAATGACCCAAGTTTTATATTCCGAATTTTGTCGTGTATAACTTCATGTTGATTTTCTCTGTCTTCTCTTTGTTTCTTTTTTTTAATCCTACACCTTTTCTAAAAGGAAAGTGCTTCCATCTCCTTTCCACTTGCCATTTTATTCACTTTGTAGCTACATTTGAATTTTTGAGTCTCCAAAAGTATTATGTTGCAATGTCACTAAAATGTATATACTTGCCTTTTTTGTCTTTGCTATGTTTAGTCTTTTTGTTTTTGTAGGGATAGAGAACTTTACTTTCATTACTCTTCCTGGTACGGGATCTAACATTTTCTAGCTCCTTTTATATTCTACTTCTGTCTACTACCTGATAGCCAAAACTACCATCATTTAAGCAGACCAGGGAGGATTTTCTTTTAGACTTGACTTGCACTGACATCTCTAATTAGGCAATATTATATGAATATATAATATACATTATATTATATGTTATACATATTATTATAATATAGTATATTATATATTATTATTATATATATCATATATTATAATTATATAATATATAATATAATTATATAGTATAATTATATAATATGATATATATTATAATATTATATTATATATATTATGTTATAATAATATATATAACATATGTAATACCTATGTAACAGCTTAGAAAAATGAATAGATTATAATATAAAATCACAGGGATAGAAGCCAGTACTACTGTAAAAACTGGTCTTAAAGATGTTTACATTATCCAGTGCAGAATGAACTTTCACAGGATGACACATACTGAGGAATAGTTTATGGGGAAAGATCACAAGCTGTATAAACAAATGAATTACTTGAAGATTTATGATTTTCTAAAATCTAATCTGATAATCTTGATCTTTGAATAACTGAATTTCATACGTTTACATTTATTATATTTGCACTTCTGTTTGTCTCATTTCTAACACCATCTTCTAGCTGTGTGGGGCTGGTTACAGATCACTTCATCACTAAACAATTTTCTCAAGGGGATACAGGGAGCAAGAGGAGTCACAACTAATTTTTCAAAATTGGTAGCTGACATATAGCTCCCTGTGTGCCAGGGACCGATCTAAGCACTTTACATACTCTGTATTTTGGTAGGTTATACACGCTCCTGTGTATAATGTGCACCCACTTTGTCTGCTTGAACTTTCAGGAAAACAAATGCTCCTCAGGAAAGTGGCCAGTCCTTGGTTGGGAGAGCCATATGTGGAGGGGCTGATGCTCTCCTGGTAAATGTGCAGATCTCACTGCCCTCTCACAGCCATCTGCTCTATGAAGACAGCCCCTTCCCTCTCCCCTGAAAGCCCTTCCTGCCCTGCATGACTTTCTTGCCTCACCAGCCACCCACTGCCCTCTGCCCTGATTGTGGCACTGGGCAGAGGCCATTCTAACCCATTTCTGTGGAATATGAGATCCTTCCCAACTGGAATCCTGTTTGCCTGGCTGGCTCAGATGGGGGTGCACAGTGGCCCCAGGAGGCCCATTGGGTTTCCCTGCTCCTGAAAGATACTACCCATGTACACATGTAATGTGCATCCTTATTTTTTCCTCGAAAATTTGGGCCAAAAAGTATTCTTTTGGTAACAACTTACATAGAACTTTCATCAGCCCATGGGACTGGCTTTCAGATTATTCATGTGAGAAAATGGGAGAAGAGACAACTTTTCCCAAGGCTGCACAGCTCAGAGGTTACAAGGGCTGGTATTCAAAGTGTGTTCTTTGTCATCGAATGTTACTGTCATTGTAGAAGTTTATCACATGTAGAGCATGACAGTAAAACTGTGCGATACAAAGTGAAAAATCTAAAAACTGTTGGAGAGGGAAAATACGTTTATCTACAAAGAGTGAGTGGCAGGCATTCCTGCTGAACCTAATGGAATAACATTTTGAAAATGCTAAAGGAAAATAAGTCAGCTTAAAATTTTCTCACCTATTCAAAAATTTTAGCATTTGAGAATAAATTCAATTTCAGTGCACAAATACTTTATTATAAATTACCTCTGAAAGAACTGCGAAGGTTCTTTATAAAATTATGGACAAAGCTGATGTCTACGTGACATAAATATAGAGGAAGTTATTACGTTTTGTGTCTTTTAATAAAAGCTATTTAATAAATATCCAATTAACAAGGGATTAGTAAGGTTCCCAGTGCTTGGGATGAATTTATTAATCTCTCAATGCCATTTTCTTTGAACTTATAGAAATAAATACTATGCAGCCATTTTCTAAAAACACAATTCTAATAAAATTAATATATTCTCTTGCCTTTTTCTAAACAACTGAAATAATAACTAAACTAAAATAAAATCTAAAACTTTTTCTACAAACTAAAATATTAGTCATTCAAAGAAAGCACTCGTATAAGAGGACACTACTGCTGATGATGGTGGAGGTAATAAATTCAATGATTTTTCAAGAACAGTGTGTTACTAGTATTGCTGAAGGATAAATGCACGTAGGTCAACGTTAGTAGGGTAGATTACGACATGATTTAGAATTTATGAATTGTACGTGAGTTTCTTTCGCTTTTCAGGTTTTAAATCTTACTTGCATATTCAAATGATTGTGTATTCTAATAATCATTTGAAAACAAGAACAACAAGAAGAATGTCGCTCAGATTAACTGCATTTTACAGCCTGACTGAACCCTTAGGTCAGCTTGGTTTTACTTTAGATTTCACTGCCATTCTGCCCATCTTTTTTCACCAATACGCAAGTTCTTTCCCTTCCCTGTCAGCAAGACAGGCAGACGGGAGAGGGAGGCGAGGCCTCCGGTGTCAGTAGTTCCCCAGACTTTGATGTCAAAGGAGCTGCACAGTCATTTAAACTTGGTCCCATCTCTCTGCAGCTTACAAAGTTAAACAGCTAAAAGGGAAAAATAAGAAGGCAGTAAGTACGGTGGTATGCCGGGCACATCAGCGGTGCTGTCCTCTTCACAACGCGCCTGCTTGCTTCAGCTGTTCGAGCGTTTCTTTGGAAGGCAGTGGATTTTCTCTTGCATTTCTGCCTTCTTCAATTTCGACTTAACGAATTTCTCAGTCTCTGTTGTATCTGGTTTGTCAGCCATTGGTTGCCCGGAAGCGAGGAAGTGGGTCAAGGTGTCTGAGCGGGCAGGATCTGACTTGCTCTAGGTCACCACTGGGTGTCAGTCACCCTTCTACTTTTTATCTTCACAATCGATTAGAAGACCAAAGCACTTTATATAACAATGATATATTCCTGATCATTTGAATTCTGAGATTTATTGTTCTGTTTTGTTTTTCCCAGCGCCTGGCTTTGGAAGCAGAGAAAGTTCAAGCAGCCCACCAGTGGAGAGAAGATTTTGCAGTAAGGACTTTTTAACTACTTCATTTACATAGACTGATATTTTGTGTTGGGATAATTAGGATGCTTATGTTCACATTAAACTATTTTTTAGTGATGGAATCTTAACAGTGTTATAGGATCAGAAAACAACTATACTTTGTTGGTTTTTTATTTGCTAGGTCTTTTTTTTTTTTTTCTTGTGAGACAGAGCCTTACACTTTGTCACCCTCAGTAGAGTGCTGTCACGTCACAGCTCACAGCAACCTCCAGCTCTTGGGCATTGGTGATTTTCTTGCCTCATCCTCCCAAGTAGCTGGAACTACAGGCACCCACCAAAATGCCCGACTATTTTTTAGAGACGGGATCTCGCTCTAGCTCAGGCTAGTCTCGAACTCCTGAGCTCAGGCAAATCCACCCACCTCAGCCTCCCAGAATGCTAGGATTACAGGCATGAGCCACTGCGCCCAGCCCCAGCCACTGTTGGTTGTTTTAAAAAAAATTGTTTTTGGGTAACCGGGGCCAAATAAGTTAATCAAAGTGTACTTGCTTATGTTCCACATGAAAAATAAAAAGTTTTTTGAAATGTTCTCCTATACTTAAAGTAGAGTATTTATAAATACATTAAAAGTAGCATTACATTATAATATATGACTAATCTTTGTAGATATTACAAATATACCAGTTGAAAAACAAGTTGCCTCTAACTACGTTGAGTTTAGGAGAAGAGGTATGCATGTTATAATCACCTTGGGGGTAGGCAACACAATTAAAGTGAAAATGAAAATATTAAACCTCTTAAAATTTAATTTGCTTGACTTTAGCTAGAAATCATCTTTTTTCTACTCTGGCCTTCTTTTACAAATGCTGGCTGACATTTCCCATGTATTATATTGATTGTGTTCTAGGAGTTTCTAGTTTAATTATATAAGTAGCAGAAATTCTCCTTCCAACGAGGTTTGTCCATCGTCTGTTTATGCTCTTATAGCCGAGGGGCACAGTGAAGAAGTCCGTCCTTAACTTCAGCTAAAGTACTTCTGTTACCTATTTGAATTATTGAGTGTATAGTGAAAATCTCTTTAGTTTTTGATGGCAGATAAATTCCAGACAACCTATTTTGGGATGTGACCTACCTAGTCTTCTCCTCCTTATACACATTTAAACAGAATTAAACTGTGAGAGCTTGATTGCAGTTTTTGATGTTTTGTAAAACGAAAGTCTCAAATTTAAAGACAAATAGTTGTGATTCAGTGGAGCATTAAAGTCATGTTTAGGAATTAGCACTTCTACTTAGGGTGATTATGATCTATGTGATAAACGATATGTTGAATACCAAACACGAAATGATATTTCATTCACTTAAGTGATAATAGTCTTCCAGGCTTGGTGGTTCTGATATTATTTACTTTTGCTATTTTTCCCCCTAATTTATGTTTCTTACACAGTCTGTTGAAGACACTATATGGCACTTGTCTGTGTTTTTACGCTGAATTGATGACGTTTCGTCTCAGTTCTTAGTGTCATGTAGGCACTAGCTTTGTCCACCATTTTTATCAGAGGTGGGATAATGAATACCATGCTCCATCTGTAACATATAAAGGAAAAAAAATCAGTGATTAAGTTAAAAACATAATGAGCATTGAGCAAATTATAAGCTCATCCGAAGAAAGGATTTATAATGTTGTTAGCTGCTTTTAGATGGAAGCAAAGTAAACTTGAACCTTTTTTGTTCAAAAGTTCAAAGCAAACCTAATATATCTAAATAAACGTCCTTTTGATTAACTAATGCTAAATGGAAGTTGCTCTCCCGTACAATATGGAGATGGTGAGGTAAGGGCAGTGAAAGTTTGTAAGAGAGCTACATCTGGATTATGTAATGTGCCTAGTGTTGGTGTAACACAATTGGTGCTGTGACAGTTTGAATCTTCAGTAATAAGGAGAATTTTAAAGATCATTAAGGACACACAAAATCAACAATTAGATATTTGCTGTTCAAAAGAAAGCTTCTTTCTTTCCATTAAGGTGGTTTGGTAGTTATTGTAAGTAGTCATTTATTAGTTGCATGTCTTTTTCAAATTTCTAAGGAGCAATTAATGTGGAAAAGAATAAATTAACAAGTAGGATTGTAATGTAGTAATGCTTTTATGTTACTGGTGCTGCTTTAGTTAATAAGTTAATATTTGGCAATGATTTTCTTTCTTATTAAATAACTTCTAACACAAAAAAATTCAATGTAAATTAGCTATTACTGTATTCTATCAAGTCCAAACCATCATGAATGATAAAACTTTCTGCCATTTTATTATTTGATTTATTTCTAAGAAAGATGAAGTCATTTAAATTATGATGTATCAACAACGTTAAGCTATATTTCTATTTGTGAGATACCAAAATGTGAAAAAATTTATCTTGAAATGTAACTCATATGATTCCCTCTCGCAGTGCCTAGATTCAAGTAGCAGCACTACTAAAAAAAGGACAAATCAGCTCCACGATAACACAAAAGCTGTTACTAAATCTTACATGCTTAAACAGAAAATAAGTGGTTTACTCAGTAAGCGTTAGGAGTTTTACCGTGTGAAAATTCTTGCACAAATTCTGTTCTAAATTTCCCCCTAGATTAGTTCACAGTTTATTTAGGAACTATGAACATCTTGATTGACATCAAAAGAAGCTGTTAAAGGGAAAATAGGTTACTTAACAGCACTGTTAACTCATTTCTTGAGTAACCTTTTTGAAGAACTGTGAATAATGTCAGCAGGACACACATCCGTTACAACCTGCACACCGAGAATTGATATTTTCCATATCTCATCTTGTCAGCTGTACATAAAGTCTTTACAATAGCCTTTCTCTTTGAAATGCCATATTGTGATAGAATGTTGAGATAGTGGCGGTTTTTGTTTTTGGAGAATAGAGCCAGAATGAAGAGTGCCTAATCTCAAGACTCAAATAAGTGAAGAGTACAGCGTAAGACACCGCCCTCCTCTCTCTCTTTCCTGAAAACCTAGCTGGTGCTTCCCTTCGTAGACATAACAGATAAATAAATCCCTCGAGACCACAATTCAAGAGCATGTTTGGAAATTACAGATCATCAACATTAAATGTCTTTTTATTTTGTGAAAACACACAAAACAATCAAAAATGTTAGGAACCTTTTAGCCATTTAGCAATGTTTAATTTGAAGTCAAATACTACCATTTGCCAAAAGGTCCTCCTTTTAAACTTTATAATACTTTTATCTTTTAAGATATTTAACTATTTGCATCAGTGCAGTAGTTCTTTAATGCCATCCTTTAATAATTTAACACTGAGATGATTTAGAAGGCAGAAATAATTTCCTAAAAGGTACATTAACATTTCAAAAAGGAATATAATATTCTGATTCTTCCCTCTAGTGTAAGTGGGCATGTTTCATTAATATTACTTAGGCAAGATGTTGATTAACATTCCCTGCTGTGTAACGTAGAGAAACCTCATGAACAACAAGAACAAAAGGCAAAGCACTAATATGCTGGCACCAACAAAGGGCTCGTGTAATTCACACTCTCCCTCAGCTCTGCTCCATTCCCAGCTGAATATACAAGGGAGGGAACAAAGGGCACGTACTCTAAATGGATTAAGATTTATGCGGTCATGCATTTACAAGTTCAAACCAATATTTATAAATAAGCTATGTCTACCAGCTGCCTTTCAGGTCTCAGTGCAACTTATGGGTGTTAAAGGTGACATTTCCTGTCATTTATGATGGACAAATTATTTTATTAAAAGCAGGTGGGAGAAGGAAAAAAGAGCTTGGCAAACGGATCGTTCCCCATGAAATAATTGCTATTATTTCTACCAAACAGATCTTTTCCAATTGCATTTGAAATCTCATTTGATTACTTTGCAATGGTTGGTTAACTAAACCAATTTTGTTTCCAACTAAGCCTGCAATATTAATTGTACTTACACATGTATAAACATAAGGGGTGCCTAATTTGTATTTTAATAAGTAGGATCTTTATGTATGGCTGATTAGCACCAGCTTGTTACTGTTCACTCTGAGTACGGGTGTCTAGAAATTGGCCAGTAAATAAAACATTTGAAGAATCCTCTTTAGCTTTACAGAGAACGTAAATTAGTAGGTGAAAATTTTTCTAGTGAAGTGGAATGTTATTGAGTGTCAATCAGACTAATTTGGTTCTCCAGTATTGCTTTAATTTTCTCATTTAAAAAATTACTTTGCCAAATCATGTTTTGAAAGTTGATAATATTTTAAATTTTGTGTTTATATGAGTAAAAGTAAACAGCCCTGGCATTATGTATTTAATTATTTTTTCTATCTTTATGAATTTCATGGAATTGCTTCATTCTTGCTGATTGCAGTACTAATGATGGTGAATACAGCATATGAGAAAGTGCACTGCATTTATTTAGATCACAATGTATAAAGACAAACAAGATCCTAAATTATAAACCGGTATAGGGGCTTGAATATGAAAGACTTGACTTTTAGGGTAAAAAAATGAGGGTGTGACATTATGTCTTAGGGAATAAACAGATAAAATTAATAGATGACCAAAATGATTTTAACCTCTGGCTTGAAGTCGTCTTTCTTAGTTTCTACCTTTAGTCAAAATGCCCTTTTAGAATCAAGAGCTTGCATATTTTAATGTTTTTGCAACATGTCTATTAAGTAGGGTAACAATTTTTTATTACCTTTTTTTTTTAGACTCTGCATAAATGTAACGTTTGTTCTTTCCTTAACACATATTAAATTGTGTTGAATTTTCTTGCACCAGCTATTAGCAAGGCATCTTTATAATAGTTGAAAGGGCCAGGATAGCTCCTGAGGTCTCTTTATTAATGCAGTAAGGACTGTTTCTTTTAAATTTTTTTTTTATTTTTTACACATACATGTGTTTATTAGGTTTCCACTTTTTGCCTTCACAGAATTAAAAAGGCTTAAAATTTAATAACAATAACAATGTTTAAGATAAGGGCTAGAAACAAAAACCTTGTAAAGAATAAACAAAGATAAATACATTCAGAACAGAAATCAGATGATTGGTGCAATGAAATATTAAGCAATAATAATAATACTAATGCAAAGAAAGTAACATTCACATTGTCAGATAGAATGCTTTGACTTTGAGGTTCAGTATGGAGTCATCAGTTAAGGTCTTATTTTTTTTTTCCAAAGTCTCAAAAAATAGACAACTAATATTTATAAATGAAAGTAAAAGATAATTTCAAAAAACAGATCATGCCAAATCTTATAGAGAATAGAAAAAGAAGAAATACTTCAAAATCATTCTACTTAATCTGGATACACCTGATATTAAAATTGGAGAAAATATATTATTATAAAGGGGAAATTACAAACATATTTCACTTTCACTTACAAATGGGGATGCAATATCCTAAACAACATATTAACAAGTTGAATTAAAAATTAATGTTTAAATAATATACTTTGGTCGGAATTGAATCCAGTTTATGTGAGAATTAGTCACTATTTTCTTTTCTTTGTTTGTTTCCTTTCCCTCACCCCCTCCCTCCTTCTCTCTCTGTCTGCTCTCTCCTTCCCCCATGCCCCACAGTGTCATTAATTGTCCTCATATCAAAGTTGAATACGTAGGATTCATGCTTCTCCATTCCTGTGTTGCTTCACTAAGAATAATGTGTTCCACTTCCATCCAAGTTAGTACAAATGCTGCAAATTTTTTTTTAAGAATCTCCAAAATCTATTCTCTTCCTTAAGTTAGATTATAAGGAGCCATAATGCATGCAAGACTCATTATCCCCCAAATTTGGGGAGACCAATTGAACAGAAAGGAGGCAGGCTTATTTATGCTGCTTTTTGTTTTGGGTCAGGGGCAGGGATATATGCCCCTTTTAACATGCTGACGTAGAAAATAATAAGCAAGTGCTTTAAATTGTTAGTTATCCTCAGTGATAATCCCTATCTTTTCTTCCTTATATTGAAAAGAAGCAGTAAAATATTTCATCATTAATTACCTAGCCAAAACTATGGCCTTCCTCTTAATATTTTTGAATGATCTGTCTGACTTCACTTTCTATTATTTCTATTAAAGTCAAAGTCAATGCATGATAGTACAGTAGAAGCCCCTCTAGTAAGATGCCATGAGGATGTGTCTTGTGACGATGCAAATATAGAAATGGATTTGATGGGGTAAATTTCCTCCCCTGCGTGCTCCCCTTCACAAGGGAGGGAAAAGTTAAAATGATGAATAAGCAATCCTGATTTAGGAAATAGGGAAGTGAAAGGTGACTCTCTGTATTTTATCAGGACCAGTCTGCTGCCTCACTATCCTGTGGTTGAGATGGTGAAAATAGTGCTAAATTATTGGGAAATTCCTGGGATTGCTGCCAGTGTTCTAAAAATTTCAGTCATGCAGAGCACCCAAAATCCTGCCCATTGATATTTAAGCTGGAGTCATTTACTGCTACCAGCTGGTGCCAAATTGCAGCTGTCAAAAGAGAGTTTTTGAACTCAGATTTTATTAACCTCTTGGTAACTTGAGCTTCATGTTATTAACATTTTTGTGTGCCACTTATTTGCATGAAAATGGAGGGGTTACTGTTATTAATTTCTGAACTGCAAAAGGAAAAGATAGAGAAAATGCATAAGCATTACAAATTACTACAATTTGCATTTAATGCATAATCTACAAAGATTTGCTCAACATAATTCCACCCATTTCACTTCCTTGTTCAGAAATCTTCAGTGACATTCCATTTAGCATATCTTTGGGATATATCGGGCCCTTCATGGTCTGGCTCCAAGCTTTCCTAAATTTTTTATTGCAAAATCTCCCCAGCAGCTATTAGTATTTTCCTGAAATTCTAAACCCCCAAAGAGTAAGTAAACCACCTGATATTTCCTTAAACCTCTATTCTCTTCTTTTTATCTTCAGAGCTTTTGACATTTTCTGCCTAGAAATCCTTTCCCTCTCTCCGCAATAACCTCAAAGCTTTGACCAATGTTGGATTTACTGTCTGTTTTATATATTTCCTTAATGCCCAGTATGTATATTTCTATTCAAGTATGTGCCAACTGTATAATTTTCCATTCTGCTAGTTTGGTTTATAATCACTAAAATGTGGCTAATGTGTTACTACAAAAACCATAGTTTAGAGTTACACATGACAGTTGCCTGTGTGTGTGTTTAATTTAAACAAAATGATTACTTTTAGTACTGGGGTATCTATTTTTACTTGTAAACATTATCATCAGTATTACTGGGGAAATAATGAAAGCATTGTGTGAACTGCACTTTATATACCTGAATATATTTGGCCATAACTGTGGAATAGTTATGGAGCCCTAGGCTTGGAGTTTTGCAAATCTACTTCAAATTTTGGTTTTGTCAACAACTTGCTATATGGTTTTGGCAAAATAGTAGATTCTTTGAATATCATTTTTTTAAATCTAAAAAGTCTGGGATCTATAATCTTGGCTTTATGATCTCCACCCGCATAATTATCACTGCCGAATGACTGTCTCATAATCTCTCTTCCAAGGAAAATATTGCTGAAACCTCCAGGGTTTGTCTCAGGTGTTCAAAACAGATTGGCACCGCCCTTGATGGACATCACACATGCTAATGAGCGTCTGCCAGCCCCTGTTACTATGGTGCTATATTTGGAATCTCTGTATCCCAAACTGTGAAGTCCTGCAGTTGGAGGCTTACTGTCCTGTATGCAGAAATAGGGGGAATGACCCCATTCCCAGCCCCAGAGGTTTTTTAATCACCAGGGCCCTGAAGCTAGTTCTCATACTACCTGTATCACAAAGAGAACAGCTCATTTATCATTTATTTAATCCTTCTGTCCATGAGTGTAGAAAGACCTCTCTTTGGGAATCTTTCTTTCCTCTTCTCTTCACCTCCGTGTCCAGTGAGTTCCTCAGTGTCAACTACTGTCCATATGTTTCTCCTTTAGGAAACAATGAGTTGACCTCCAGCAAGTAAATACATGAAAGGAGAGTCCTGATCATTTGTCCACTTCAAACATATATTGTCATCATACGGGCTGACCCTAAACTGTGGAGGAAGGTGCTATTGCTATGTACATTTGTATTGCCACAAAGCTGTTTTGAAAATGAGGTAATTCATGTAAATATGCCTAGTATTTTAGAAGACCTTTAAAAATGGCAATTTTACTGTAGGGGCACTAACTCCTAGGTTTGTTTCTTCCAAGAAGTTAAAGAGTGCAGAGATTAATACAGATTTCCATTTGCTATAGATCCTTGAGGACTGAGCCCTGGGGCCATAACCGTATTCCCAGAAATAATTTCTGTATTGAGAGTAACATGAGAGGCAGCAGTAATTTCAATTTAGTGTAGTTACAGATATGTTAATGGATTTGCTAATATTATAATACTGGAAGAAAGAATCTTCCAGGAGGCAAAGACGTGGCCTGAGAGCCTTCTTCCTAAGGTATTGATAATAGAGTAAAAATTGAAGTTTGAAAATAAAAGGAAAGTATGAGAGGTAGGTGATAATTTGGTTCATGGAGGACTGGGGGGACAAAGGACTTGGTAGCTTGGTAGCTTGGTTTCAATGGAGAGATACTGGTTGTTCAGAGTGTGGGAAAGGGTCTGGATGAGGTTGATAGTAGGCATTGCAACCAGAAGCTTAGTCAAAAAAAAAGATCTCTAGAAAGAAGGTACTTTAAAGAGGTCTTGGTTTTAAGATTAAAGGTCAAAGAAAAAAATAAAAGACAACCTAGAGAATATTCCTACGGAGGTATCCAAACTTTTTTTTTTTTTTTCCTGCTGCACATTGGAAGAAGAGTTGTCTCAGGTCACATACTAAATGTAAAACACTAACCAAAGCTGAAGAGCACCCCCAAAGGTCCATGCATAATTTTCATGATATCTGACACCACAGAGAAGCAAAACCATCCTCAAATAATCTACATGTAGCCCGGGGGGCCACAGGTTGGACACTAAAAGTTTAAGTATATTAACTAGATTTTAGTACTGGATTTGATTACTGGTAAGAGAAATGCTACAGGAATTTAAGGGAAAGACCCAGTCTCCCCAGCTGTGTAAAATAACCTCCTTCTTCAAAGCTCAAGCCTTTTACCTATAGTTCCACAGCATCATCTAAGCTCTAAATCAACCTTTCAGTGGATTTCTTTCTTCTATTCTCTCTCAAATTAGTCAAAAAAAGTTTCATTTCACTGTTTCATCAACATACATACTGGCTCCAGTATATTCTGCCATTCAACGAAAATCTGTTGCCCCTTCTGGTTTTGCCATATTTCTTTGCTCTTTTTGCCATTTTTACCTTCATACACTGGCCAGCCTACTCTAGTTTGACTTCACTTTTCATCTGCGGCGATGTTCTTCTTTGTAGTTCAGAACTACTACTATGTCATCAAATCTATTCTATTTATCTTTGTGCTTGGTCCTTTTAATTTACTTTAATGCTTTACTTAGAATTTTTCCTTTCTTCAAACACCTTAGTACCCCTTTCTTCATGGTATCTTTAATGTTGTCTAAATTTAGGGCACAGTCTTTGTCCTCTCACCCTGTACATACTTACTTTCAGGACATTCATCCCTTTCATTGAATTTAGATATAATTCTTCCAACACTTTTTTTCTGAGCTCTAGGCTCATTGATCCAACTGCACTCTTGCTGTATCTACTTAGCTGTCTCCCTGGTATGTCAAGAGTAATGCGTCCAGGTGAACAGTTGTTCCCATTACTTTTCTCCTCAGTACCCTGATCACTTGTTAATTTTCCCATCTCACATGATAGCACCTTCTCCCAAGTTAATATAGCCAAAATAGAGGGGTCATTTTAAATTTCACCCTCTACCAAAGGCAGCATATAGTTTATCTGCAAATTTTGCCCATTTCAAGTTCAAAATGTATCACACAAGCATTCGTTTCTCTTCATCTCCTTGACTGTTTTTGTCCAAAACGTATATATCCTGCAGAGAGAGTAATCTTAAAATTTTGAATCAAGTAATGTAACAAAGATTCTACTTAATTATCTTATGATATCCGCAAACTTGTTAACAGAATTGTAGTGATGGGGTTCAGGATATACTACCTCTAAATGGTTTAAGCTGAAGAATTGAAGAAAACCACAGAGGCAGGAAAGTGTTTCTCTTTGCTCATGTCCCTCTGATCTTAAGTCAGAAGACCCTCATGGAATAGGCACCCTCCTTATACACAGAGGAAAGAAAGATCCTTATCTCTGAAAATACACACACAGAAGAATCTGAACAAAAAGGCCTTGTTAAGTCCCTCCTCCCAGCTTATTACCATTATCCAATCATACTTCCCCATTAAACCTAGCATAAAAAATACATAGGTTTCCTCATTTCCACGAGTCTTCGTTTCCTTATGAAAGTTCCTGTGTCATCTAAAACTCATATTTAAACAAATTCCTATGCTTTTTTCCTCATTAAACTCTTTTGTTGTAAGGGCCTGAGCCATGAATTTAAAATGAAATGGAAAGATACTTTCTCTGACATTTTTGAAATAAGGTATACATAGAAAAATAAAATTTTAGTCCATCAGTTAAATAGATGAGACTATTTTCTCATAGATGAGATGAGACATTTTTCTTTTAATCAATGGACAATTTTATAAGATAGCAGAAAAAGTAGCTTTGTAGATTCTTCTGACGCAAACACTTTTAGGGTCAACTAAATTGAAGAAATTGTAAAATTTTAAACCAGTAAGTGGAGCAATATCAGAAGAGAGTAGTGCAGGTGATACAAACGTGAATTCAGAAAGCAATGCGCTGCTTTCTCAAGCAACACAGGAAAATCCAGGCAACACAAGTAACAACTAGATTAAAAAGAGCAAAATATTACTGTTAATCAAAATTAATGTGATAACATCTGAAATTTTGCATGAATATGGGTTTAAAATAGCAATTTAAATATGCTATTTAATAGCATTAAAATCTCTGTTTGTCAGAAGGCATATTTTGGTCTAAGAAATGAGATAATCAAGAGAGCTTGAAATTGCTAAATGTTAAAGAAAATCTGTAATCATGGAATGGTAGTATTGTGTGATGGGGTATATTAAGTTAATTAAATTATTAAATTTCAATATTGTACAATTGCTACTTTTCAATAACTGCCTTAGTTTTGTTAAACTGTTTCTGTTCTATGAGTATAGTTCTTTTTTTTTTTTTTAATTATTTTTTATTGAGTCATAACTGTGTACAATGATTCAGGCTTGGAGTACAGTGTGCGGGCTTCCCATACAATCGGAGATATTTTTATCCACCTGATTAATGTAACATTCATGATATTTTCT
>CAUYRH010125283.1:0-11009 GCA_963574655.1 Perodicticus potto | reverse complement strand
GGAGGAGACAGGGAAAGACCGGGAGAGGAACGGAGAGAGCATCTCTCTCCCCACTTGAAATCTCTCCCTCTACCAGGAGCTTTGGTGTTTTCTGTATTCTTTTCTGTAAATCAATTCTGTCTTACCACGGAGGGGTGGGGGAGTAAATAATGTAATGAAGAATAATAAAATACATGTATTTATAGAAACATAAAAAAAAAAAAACAAAGGTGCCTATCAGCCACTTCTTCAGGTTTTAATCTTCTCAGTCTCAAAACAATGTTACAATTAAAACTTCTTGGTTTTGTGTCTCCACTGGCGTTCAAATGCCTGTAAGTCAGGGATCTAACTTCTGGAAAACATCCTTTGTTTCTGATGACTAATTGTTTCCATTTCTAGAAGGCATACAGCCTTCCCACAGCATTAGTCAATATTATACGCCGTGTCTTATTACACATAATCAGATTGAATTTCACTGGATTACATTAACCACAGCTTCTTTCTCTGCAAGGAGAGGTTAAGTTTATTTTAGAAAAACAGCGTGAGATAGGGATCTTAAAAGTCACTTTATGTACTAACACTTTCTCAACATTCTAGAAATCCCAGAGGAATTAATTTTGCAAATTTTACTGTGACTGCATTAGTATTTGCCAGGGTCTACCAGTTACTACAAAACTTATCCATTTTTGAGAGGTTTACATGGGCACATTTAAAAGCTAAATATGAGCACATTTCTTCAGAGATGCATTGTAGGTTTCTTTATGCATATTTCAGTGAATTGAACTAGTTACCAAGCAGGGAACTCTGTACGTAATTGTTTATAGCTCATTTTTAATATTATTGATACATACTTACATGTATGGGGTACATGTGATATTTTGATACACACACAGAATGTGTAATGATCAAATATTAACAAGTGGGGTATCTATAATCTCAGACTTTTGTCATTTCTTTGTGTTGGTACCATTACAAATCTTTCCTTCCAGTTTGAATTATGCAGTAAGTCATTGTTAACTGTAGTCACCTACTGTTTGCCAAACACTAACACTTACTTCTTTGTACTCACTTGTATTTGTTCTTGTACCCATTAGCCAAATGCTTTTCATTCCTCCTCTCCCTTTACCTTTCTCAACTTTTGGTAGCCATAATTCCACCATCTACCTCCATGAAATCCGCCTTTTCTAGCTCCCATATATGACTGAGAACATGCCATATTTGTCTTCCTGTGACCAGCTTATGTCACTTAATGTATCCAAGTTCATCCATGTTGCAGCAAGTGACAAGATTTTGTTCCTTTTCATGGCTGAGTGATATTCCATTATGTGTATACCACATCTTCTTTAGACATCTGCTGGTGGGCACTTTGGTTGATTCCATGTCTTGGCTACTGTGAATGGTGCTGAATTTAACATGAGAATATAGATTTTAACATACTGATTTTCTTTCTTTTGGATATATACACAGCAGTAGGATGTCTGGATCATATGGTGTTTTTTATTTTTTTTGTTTTTGTTTTTTGAGAAATCTCATTACTGTTTTCCAGCAAGACTGTTCTAATTTACATTCCCACCAGTAGCTACAGGTATTCCCTTTCTCCACATTCTTGCTTGCATTTGTTATTGTCTTTTTGATAACAGCATTTTAATTGAGTTTATACCTTATTGTGAATTTTCTTTTCTTTTTTTTTCACTTTATTAAATCATGACTGTGTACATTAATTCATTTATGGGGTACAGTGTGCTGAATTGATAAACAATGTGGTATGCTTACAACAAACTGGTTCATGTAGCCATCACCTTGCTTGCTTATTTGTTGTGATAAGACATTTATAAGAATCTCAAGAATGGAAGAAAAGTATCTAATGTACTCAATACTACTATGAAATATAACTACAGTTCAGAAGGAAGAGGGAAGAGATAGGAGAGGGAAGAGGAAGGGGGAGGCTGGGAGGAGGGAGGGTATTTGGTGGGACCTCACCAAGGTGCATCTGCAATGGTACATTTCAAAACTATTAAGAATAGAGCATAAATGTGATTTTTATTTTCATTTGATGTTGAGCATTTTTGCATATACCTGTGGCCATTTTTATGTCTTCAGATTTTTGAAGCCCTCTTTAATAGACTTTCAAGCTCATTTTCATTTGGGCTTTCAACTTTCTCCAAATTATCATATTGGAGAATCTACATATTTTTCTGCAACTGATTTTCCATCTATGTGAATTTTATATTTAAAACATTATTGAATGAAGTCCTAATAATTATAGTTAGTCAGCATGCCAGCTGCTTTCTTTTCAAGGATTGTCTACAATTGGACAACTCCCCTTCTTTAATGCAAACAGTGGTTCTCAACGTTCCTAATGTCATAACAGTTTGATACAGTTCCTCATGTTGTGGTGACCCCCAGACATAAAATTATTCTCATTGTTACTTCTAACCGTAATTTTTCTACTGTTATGGATTATAATGTAAATATCTGATATGCAGGATGTATTTGCATTGTTACAAATACAAACAGGCAACCCACAGGTTGAGAAATGCTGATGCAAGCAGTATAAATCTCCTTCTCAATGTTAATCCAGAACTATGTCCTTATTTATTTTCTAAAACAAATAATTTGACTCAGTATCTATTTCCATGACTGGGATTTCTCCCTGGGGAAAAAATGTAAATTCACTTATGAAATTATTTGTACCATTCTTAGACCATCAAATAATAACTGAAACTTTGATAACAATCTTTGAATTTTAGGCTAATGATAGTTGCCATTCCATTAATAGCATTTATTATCTAAATCCTCAAGTTCTATTCAAACCAGACAATGCTTATTTGAGTATACATTGCATCTTTATTCAATCACTGAATATTTTGTGCCTTTCAAGGCTAGGAACACTGTCAGAAATTCTGCCACTTATAAATATGTCTATCTCTACATGTTTTAAATTCAAAAATGTTCAGATGTAAGTTCCATATACCAGCATCTATTTAGTTGCCTGGGGCTGCTGTGAGAAAGTAGCACACACTGAATGGGTGAGCATAATAGAAGTTTATTCTCTCATGGTTCTAGAGATAGAAGTGTGAAGTCAAGGTGTGGTCTGGGCCATGCTCCCATCCAAGGATTAAGGGGAGAATCCCACCTTGCCTCATTTAGCTTTGGGTGATTCCTGGCAGTTCTTGGCATTTCTTGCTTTGTGACAGTATAATATAATTTCTGCCTCTGTCTTAACATGGCCATCTTCCCTCTGTGTGTCTATGTTTCTTTGTCTAAATTTTCCTCTCTTATAGCAAAGCTAGTCAGAATGGATTCTACTCCACTGTCATCTAGTCTTATTTTGGTCCTATCTGCAAAGACCCTATTTCCAAATCAGGTCACGTTTACAGGTTACAGGCTGATGTGAATTTCGGAGGAACACTATTCAGCCCAGGGCACAGAGGATCCAACTACATTATAGACTTACACTGGCCAGTCTCCATTTGGACAAAATAGGAAATTTCTTCCCTTCCCAGATATTCTAGGAAACATGATATTTTAGAGTATGTAATATATTCCTAGGGCTATATGTCCAAGGAATCTTTGGAAATCAGATTCCAAAGATTTTAAGTAAATCAGATTCTAAAACTCGTAATTTCATCCTTGTTCTTTCCCCAAATTTTTCAGCCTGAGATTGTGTCATCCAAAGAGGTATAATGCTGGTTTTCTTTTTCCTCTTTTCAACTTGCAAACAAAATAAAATAAATAAGGGAAAAGTCTTGGCTATGGTATAAATAAAGGGACAGTTTGAAATAGGCATTATTTTTTAGAAAGACTACTTTATTTAATTAAGGTGGCGTTGTATGTTCTGGCCTGTATGCATTTCTGTTTCTAAAGTGGACTTAGAAAGAGTGTTTTTGTTGGGATTTAAATAAATTTTAGAGTAGGACAACAGCAAAACTATGCCAATTTTCATTTAGAGACCTTGCATCTTCCATTTACTAACTATTGTCAAAAATTTAATTACTCCTGAGAGAATCCCATGAAAGCAAAAATAAAGTAGCTTCAATAAGAAATATTGAAGATGCCAGCACACTACTTCACCCATTCCAGATATTTATGGGAAGACTCTGTCTTACCTATTTATTTTAGAACTGGAATTCAGAAATGAGATGGTTGTCATGGGGATGCATATTAATATGTTTATTTGACTTGAAAAATGAAGCCAGACTTACTTTGACAGAAAGAATTCTGATCTTGTTGATTAGTTTAAAAATATTGACTGGATTTGCCAATTAGGCTATAAGACTGGCATTTTCCAAATTGAATAAGGTAAATCTGTGGCTCCAGATTTTGACAAACATATATAATAAAGAGTATGATAAGATTATAACATTTTATCCAGTGCGTTTATTGGCAAAGACATATTAAAATGAGAAATATTTCAATCTTCCCAAATTTGAGTATATTGATTTAATCAAGGTGTGCCAAGGTGAAAAATTAACATTATAATTAAGAGGTATTGGATAATGCCAGTAAGGATTTTTTATTTGTGGTGTTTTTCTTTTTTTCTTGTATATTCCCCAGAAATTGAGAATTGAATAACTGTAATTACAGAGTAAGAAACTCATCTGCAGGAAATGTAAAAGCATTCACAAATTATGTCTAACAATTTTAAACTTGTCCACACAACTATCTAAAGAAGGTTATTTAAAATATTTATCACCTATTAAAAACAAAAATATATTTCAATTCCTTCAACTGATGACAAACAATTTCAGATGCCAATTTAAAAATGCATAAGAGGGCATATGGTCCTTTTTTGTTGTACAAACTAGCAAAAGTATTTAGAAGAAAGAAATTCCTGGAAAACAAAGAGTGAGTTATTATTGTCTATGGGCATTAGAGTGAAGCAGGAGAGGTATTCAGAAAAACTGAGAAATAACTCACATTTTTTTAAGATAAACCTATAGTAGAAAATAAGATACAATTACTTTATTAAATCAGTTTGCTATATACCAATGTGCTATTTGGAGCGCTTATATGACTTTTGACTATTTTTGTGGTAATTCTTATTTATCCATATGAAAAGATTCAGATTCTATTTCTTCTTTTTGTCAGCTGAGACCATGTTGTCTTAGCATTCATTCCACAAGGAATTTTTTTTAAAAAAATATCTTGATTCTTTTTTTTTTTTCTGAGACAGAGCCTCAAGCTGTCACCCTGGATAGAGTGCTGTGGCATCACAGCTCACAGCAGCCTCCAATTCCTGGGCTCAAGTGAGTCTCCTGCCTCCGACTCCCAGGTAGCTGGGACTACAGGTGCCCGCCACAACGCCCGGCCATTTTTTGGTTGCAGCCGTCATTGTTGTTTGGCGACCCGGTCTGGATTCAAAACCGCCAGCTCAGGTGTACGTGGCTAGCGCCTTAGCCCGTTGAGCCATAGGCGCTGAGCCAAAATATCTTGATTCTAATAGCTAGCTCCAGTGGATTTACTAAACCCAAATATCTTCCAATTGTGAAATGTATAGCCCATTTATTACATGGATTCAACTTGGTAGAAGACACCCAAAAAACAGCTCTATCAAACAAATTTACTACTTTGCTATCTCCACCACTTGGTGATATCCTGGGAGATGCCCCTGATTTGTGCTGAACTTCACCCACAGGAAGATATACAGAGTTCGGCATTTGAAGTAGAACAAAGCTTCACCGAATTTAATAGAAAAGAAATATAAGCTAAAACAAATGACATGGGACAATTAAGAAAAATATTTGCCAATCATGCTGCAAGGAGTTAATCTTACTATAGATAGAGCATCTAGAAATTGAAAAGCAAATACTATCAAATCAGTCCAACAGAAATATGGACAAATATATTAGCAGAGAGCTTTTTGAAAAATTGGGCCCTTAAAGTATGAAGAGGATTAATCTCAGTCTTCACTGCACACATGCAAATTAAAACGGCAAATTATATTAAGATATAATTTCTTGCTTATCAGATTAGCAAGATGCCAAAATTTTGCATGCTCTGTCTGGGAGGCTGTGGGGAAACAGGCAGCCTGATGCACGTAGTGTGAAATGGTGCTGTTCTAGGGGAGGACACTTGGCAATATCTGTCAAAATAAAAATTGCATTTAACCTTTGACCCAACAATCCTAGTTCTGGGAATTTAGCCTAACTCAAATGGTCAGCTTCTGTGGCAGCAATCAGCAATCTGGAAATCTCATAGGCTTACAATAAAAACATTTATTTATTGCTTCTATTACATGAGGGTTTCAGGTTAGTTTCTGGTCTGTCTGATGTATTCTTATTTCTGGACCTTGACCCGCTATCTGGGGGCTTTTTATGGCAGGAGGCAGAAGCTAAAAGGAAACACAGAGAGTTTCTTAAAATCTCTGCTCAGGTTGATTCTGCCCACATTCCATCAGAGAGTCACATGGCTAAGACCAAAGCCATCAAGGTAACGATGTACCTTCTGCCTACTGGGAAGCACCGCCCAGGCAGGGTGCACAGGGCCTGAGTGTGTTATCCTATCACAGAGAGGAAGCAAGGAAGTGGAAGCTGTGCTTGCCTGTCCAGGGACGACATTAAGTGTATCCTAGGTTATTCATTGCGGCAGTGTTGGTAATAATAAGAGCATTGATTTATAAATATTTGTGAAGAGGAATCAGACGGTCTATATGAATACCTGTCATTTCCTTCAGAAGTATGCATGGCTGTCAGCACTCTCAGCATTAAGAATTCCTATTTCCTGGCAGTGCTTGCGCTTGAGTTATGTTCAGATGCAAGTGATCTCTCCAGGACTACAGATCTTACATCATTTTTAAATAAGAAACCATGCTTCTAATTCATTCATTCAATAAGTATATTTGTTCTGGTATGGTCCAGACTGATTTATGTCAAGAAAATCTGACAGATTAGGTATGAATAGAAAGTACAATTAACCTGCAGAGAACAAAAATTCGGTATCTTTCCATTCCGTTTTCCCCACAATGCTGCCTTCACCAATCTGTCCTAGCCCAAGTTATGGACACGGGGATTTAAGAATGATAAAGGATAGTTAGGCTGTTAACACCAGGGACCAGGAGTCTGTGGCAATTATTGAGAAGAAAAGTAAATCAATCCAAAATTGTGCCTGAGGTATTTAGGCCTACTATTACGTCAAGAACATCTGTGGAAATCCCTTTCACCAGGGCACAGTCAGCATAAGCCTTTAAAAGCCTTTTTTGAGAATTCGAGGCATGAGAAGGCTTTGAACAAGTATTTTAACTTGGGAAGACAGGGGTACTGTTTTATAGGGCCCAGGGGGCCCTATAAAGACAGGGGGACAGGACTTTAGTAGTAGAGAATCAGGCAAGATTCAGCTTGTTTTGGATCTAGTTGGTCAAGGATAGCCCTCAAAAAAGAGAGAAATTTTTCACAGTAGTAGCCATTGTTTGGACATTTTGTGGGAGAATAATTAGGGTCTAAAGTATGTGAGATAGTAGGTGTAGAGGAAAACTATTTCAGACCAGGATATGGGAGGGCCACATGAAAAGTTCTCAATCATTCAGCGTCTATCACACTTTAGTGCAAGAAAAATATTCATGTTCCCTCGAAAATATTAAGACTAGGATTTCAGGTGTCTGGCAGAATCAAATTCTTGGGATTTATTCATTCAAGAGACTGTTACCAAGAGATATTTTTTGAGCATGGCTTAGCCAAGTGCAGCCTTAGACGACTGCCTGTTTTGTAATTAAAATTTTATTAGAACACAACTACACCCATTTATTTACCTACTGACTGTGGCCGCTTTCACACTATAGTATCAGAGGTTAGTAGGTGATACATTTTCTATGGTATACAAAATGGAAAATATTTATTATTTAGGATTTTGCAGGAAGAATTTGCAAACCTCTGTTCTGGATCATGGTGGGTTGGTGGTTGTGTTAGCCTGATTGGGCTTCCATGCAGATTACCACAGGCTGGGCAAGAGAAATTTTCTCATGGTTTTGGAGGCTGTATGTCCAAGATCAAGGTGCTGTCAAGGTTGGAGTCTGGTGAGGGCTCTCTGCCTGGCTCCTGGATGGCTCCTTCTGTCTGCATCCTCCCCTGACCTTTCCACGTGTGTTGTGTGTGGAGAGAGGTAAAGACAGAGATCTCTAGTAGTTCTTCTTCTTCTTGTAAGAACGCCAGTCCTACCAATTTAAGGTCCTATTTTACCTTAATTACCTTCTTCAGGCTGTTTTCAAATATAATCACCATAGGGATTAGGGCTTCAACATATGAATTTTGGGGGCACAAAATTCTGCCCATAACAGTGGCTTTAACCTTGATTCATGGAGCAAATAAGAGAATCATCTCTGATGAGCATGTTGCATATTGAGACTGTGCTGAATGTCTCCCAATTATACTGAAGAACTAAAAAAATTAATTATTATAGGTTAGAACAAAATCAAAAGAGGAAAGTTAACAGCAGTTGGCCTCTTCTCTCTCTGTTCATGTTTTCCCCTCTTGGAGAACTCTTTTGGAATGGTCCTTTGGAAATTCTTCTTACGTTTACCTTGGTCTGTGAACTTTTTTTTTCAGATTTTACAGATTTTCCTTCCCAATGTCTCTCTCTTTCTCTCTCTCCCTCCCGCTCCCTCTTTTATTCTCTATTAATTTGGACTCTGTAATGTGTTCACCACTTGATCATCTAGACAGCCACTAACTATTCTCAGCAATGACAAACTTCTCAGTTCATCTATGGAAATTGTACTTTGAGTGTTCGGAAATATAGGTAGAGTCTCTGTATGCTACAATCACATAGTGTATATTATATGTTATACTTCATTCTGACCCTTCCTTCAGTTTTAATTAAAATCAACCCCTTTTTCTAGAGACTTCAGCTTGATTTTCTTACCCTTTCAGTTTCTGATTTCTTTAAGTGTGGGTTTTTGTTTGCTTGTTTTTTCGTCATCCCCAGATCATTTTGCTAGCAGCAGTTCTCAACCTGTGAGCCCTAACTCCTTTTTAACAATGAAAATACAGGGCCAGCACCTGTGGCTCAAGGAGTAGGACGCCGGCCCCATATACTGGAGGTGGTGGGTTCAAACCCAGCCCTGGCCAAAAACTGCACAAAAGAAAAAAAAAAAAAGAAATTTAAAAAAATGTTCTTCAGAGTAGTTCCCTATCCAGTGTTGATAAGGATGGTGAGTCATCTTGGAAGCCTTGGCATGAAAGTGACTGATAGAGCCCTCTGGAGACGGAGTTTATGGGAGTACACAAGACCCAGGACAGCAAAGGTTCTGCCTGAAGCTGCGGTTCTCTGACCTCGACCCATGCTAAAGTAAGCCAAGGATACTACAAAATAGCCGGTGCTCAAGTCACACCCACAACTTTGGAAATCAGAATTTCTGGACATGGAACCCAGACAACGGTACTTTTTATAGTTCCCAGTCGATCCCAGTGTGCAGCAAAATACAAACAGTCCTGGTCAAGGGGCCCCAGAAGAAGCTGACCCTCTCTGATTATAACCTCAGCCTTCCCCCCATCACCGATACCTGTTCTACTAGTAGACTGCCCTGGTCTTGGTTATTTTGTTACTCCATAGACAGATGGGAAGAAGGGACAGAAATGGGCTGGGGCTGTTTTCTCCTTTCTATAATTCAACATGCAGTAGATGTTTTCCTCCATCTTTCTCCTCTCTCTTCCCTCTCTCTCCTCTTCCCTGAGTCTCTCTTTCTCTTAATTTCTCTCCCCCCGATTGCCTGTAAAAAAATCACAAAATCTCTGTTTTCGGTATGCAACTCAGTTTCTCTTTTTTAAAAGGTAATTTACCTTCTTTTCTCTTTAGCAGTACAGACTAAAGACCATTCCCAATGGCAATATGCCTTGATTCAGTATGCCTTTCTTCTGCTTAGGCACTTGGACAGCTTTTTTTTTTTTTTTTGCCCTCATTAGATATTTTTCACACTCACATAAAGTGAGGAGAAAGCCTTATCATAATTTGAATTCTATATGTCATAATATTAGAATTATTTTTCAAGTTCTGGACTAGAATTCTCCTTAACTTCCTGAGTACACTTAATTTATATAAATAAATAAAAGAAAATAATTTCTTAACATGACAATTTGACACATTCTCCCAAGTTTCATACCTCAAAATATACAGATGTTATTCAGCAATTTGTCATAAACACATCAAGCATTTTTCTTCATTCCCCCAAATTTTAATACTGTTTCTTTCTAAATTCTTTCTAATGTTTAATGGAACACAAGCTACATATAATTTAAGAATTGGGGGACTGCTTAATTTTTAAATTTGAGAAATTTTTGACTTTTATACCAATATTTGACCTAAAATATTATATTTAGTCTTTTGAGCATAGATCAAATGAGATATAATGAGCTTCATGAGAAGCCATTCCCTTTGCAAATGATTGTATTCCTTTAGAACTAAGAAAAAAATAGTATGATAAATTTTCCATTGATAATTTGAAAAAAATACAGTGAGAAGTAGTCAACTTCTTGCCTGTTTGCAAACTTCTGCCATAAAGAAATAGACCACTTTTTACTTCTAGGGGATTTACAAGGTGAAAAATATAACAAACTGAATCTATTTGTTTCTCAAGAATTGTCCATTTATGAGTATATGTAGCATTCTAGAAGTCCAGCAGAGCGTATCTAAGTAAAATTCTTGAAACTCATATTGAAAAAAACAATTATCTCCAGATAGCATAAGGGCTTACAGCAGGGTGCTGGCAAATTTAATGCTATTATACATATGTATTATTTGCTCTTTGCATACCAAAACAATTTATTGGCCACATGTAGTGCTGGTTTGGCAGTTGATTTGTTACGCTATGGAATAATTCCATAGACAAAGATATAAAAGATAACAACCATACTTTTTCAGTTATTTTTTATTGATTTGCAGTGGTCTTATTTCCGAATTTCTTAAGAGAGCTAAAACTTCTAGTACAGTGACTTGAGATATGCTGGAATTTGTAATAGAAGTAAATATAGTGCAATAACTTACAGTGTGGTTTCAAAGAGCCTAGAAGAAGCATTAAAGTTTTACTTTTTTTTTTTTTT